>JAIUZE010074864.1:28944-71610 GCA_022085475.1 Heliosperma pusillum
CCCAATTTGCTTAAGCAATAGCTTATGGATACTTTTCAGTAGAACTTAAGTTTTTAATATAGGAATTTTGTTCCGAGTCGTATTTTGAAATTCCGCGTTCGTATTTGGAATTTTTGAGAGATTTCATGAAAAGACCGTTTTTGGTCATCTTTGACTTTTCTGGACTTTTAAATCGTCTTTGACTTTTCCTTGACTTTTTAAAGTCGTCATTGACTTTTTTTGACTTTTAAAGTCGTCTTAACCTTTTCTGAACTTTTAAGTCATTTTTGACTTTTCTCGACTTTTTAGTCGATTTTGACTTTCGTTGACTTTTCCCGACTCGTCTTGCGATTTTGAAGACCGAAATTTTATTTAAAAAAAAATTATATTTTTGATTTATTTTTATTAAGATTTATTAGGATTTATCATAATTTAATATAATTATTTTGAATTTATTCGGAATTTAAAGAATAACTTTTACTGTTTTTAATCGAACGTCATTTAACTATTCCCGACGCATCGTAATGCGCGCAACAAAATCGAAACTCAGACTTTGGCAGGAGTAACGCGGCCAGGTTACGTTTTCACTCACGATTGGATATTTAATTGATTCGATTAAAATAATACAAATATCTTAGATATTTGTGACTTTATCGATCCGTCAACGGAGATTACGCAAATCGAGCAAAAACAGACCCGAATCACCTCAAACCACACGGCTCCTTAAAGTCCTCTAATAGCCTTGATATTTTGATTACTTTTGATTACAATATCATAAGATCTAGATCACTATTCGCTTTATCGATCAATTAACGAAAATTACGCAAAACGCTCGAAATCAGACCCGACAATCACAATTCCACACGGCACACTTACCCACTCTTAAGCCTTGATATTTTCATTATTTTTCATTTTAATATCATAATATCTTGTAATTAACCTTATCGTTAATTATATTTAATCGTTTACCGTAAAACAATTATTAAACGCGAGTCAATTACGGAACAACAATGTCAAAACTCGACACCTTTATGTGTCTATAAACACACGGCACCCACACACCCCATATGACTCACAAACAACTTTTCATTTTACAACAAATCAAAATAAGATCAAAACCTCACTTTATTTAATCGTTCTTCGCGTTCTTAATCGTTCATCTTTAGTTCTTCATCGTTCTTGAGCAAAACCTCCATAAATCCTTCATTTCTTAATTAAATCCTTCCTAATTTATATTTCTAGGATCTCCTCTTCGCTCTCCATCTTCTAGTACGGTTAATTTTCAATTCCGTCAAGATCGTTTTCATCATTTAATTATGGAAAATTTAGTTTAAGTTCTAATAATTGTTTTTCTTGTTATTTCTTATAGGGGAAGAGTTTGAAGACGAATTTGGGGACTCTTATATTTTGGGTGAAGACTAGTAGAAGGGTTTTCGTATTTATATTTTCTTATATTTTGTGCTAAGTGGATTTTGCTAGCTAAGGTAACGATTCCGTTTTACTCGACGAATTAATGTCACATAGCCTTAGTTTTATTTTTATAGGTTTTAGTTTATGTTCATGTTATAGTATTTAAGAGTTAAGTTAGTAACATAGCCTTTAATTTGATTTATTTGGATTTTGGTTCATCTTTATTTTGGTTCATGTTTTATGATTTATGGATTTTTAGTTAGTAATATGTTAAGTAGTAATTATTATGTTGTTTTATGATTTTTATGTTGTATGGAATTTTTGTGATGTTTGATGATTATTGATGATTTTAAGTTGTATGAATTTTTATGATGATTTAGTGTTCTTGATGATTTTTTAAAGTTGTAGGAAATTTTATGATGATTTAGTGTTCTTGAAGAATTTTAATGATTTTTACTAAGTTATGATTTTTATGTTGTTTAGAAAATTTTAACAAGTTTGTTGTTTTTGATGAATTTGGATGATTTTTAACAAGTTATAATTTTTAAGTTGTTTATTAAATTTTAACAAGTTTAGTGTTCTTGACAAATTTTGATGATTTTAATAAGTTATGATTTTGTGTGGAAGATTGTTAAAATGGTTGTTTGATGATTAAAAACAAGTTTGGAATTGATTTGGTGTGTTTGATGATGGAACCGAGAAAGGGGCAAGAACCGGGTCCGAACCGGACCGGTCCAGGCCGGTTCAGACCCGGTCTGGGTTGGTCAAGGTGGGTCCGGGTTTTGGTTTGGGTTGTGTCGATGTTTGGTTGTTTAATTGTTGTTTTGACGGGTTTTAATTATGTTAAGCATGCGGGAAAATATTAGAAAACGGTGTTAGAAAAATTAAAGTAAAACAGCCTTTTTGAAGCCAAAACAGCCCGTGGGCCCATCCAGGCCCATATTGGGTCCGGCCCATTTCAGCCCGTGGGTCCCACCTTGGGACTCGTGTCGGTTTTTGAGTTATCGTCATTTTTATCGGGTTTTGTAATATTTAGCAAGTGAGAAATGTTAATAAGTAAAATATTTAATTAAAAATGTTTTTCATAAAATTATTATTTCTCACATGTTAGAAATTATAAGACGAGATCGTGATTTAATTTGATATCCTTTAAGTCAAGCGGGGTTACGTAAGATTTATTAATTCACATGTTAGAAGTTTAATAAATAACATGTAATGAATATGTTGACTTTTATGTCTATGTCTATGTGATAAAGACTCTGTTTCTAGCCGGTTTGATCCAACGGGTTTGGTCAAACTAAGATCTAGTCAGCCCCGATTTGACTGATGACCCGTCGCGGGACTCGGTCGGGGATTTGTCTTCAAGTGAGGTTGTATTTAATTATGAATTAGCCTTAGTAGATATGAGGCGATATGATATTTGATTATTATTGAAATGCAATTAGTCACATGATAGGATGTTTTCCCGTGACTGATTTATTATATGGTTGGTGTCGTGTTGACTAAGTACCCATAGAGAATTATGGATATATGGCGTCTTGACCATTCTAATTCTAAATGAGTATCTTGGACCATGACATTGATAGGTCCGTACTGTCTTTAACGAGTATATAGTTCGCCGCTTGATAGCTTTTGTGTCTCAGCTTGGTGGGTTTATATCCAAGTCGGGGCATGGCTGCCTTATCCATTTTGGGACTGGAGCCAGCTTAAGTACTAGCCATCTCTGCTTAGGGGGTCGCCTAGTAGAGTTTCTCATAGACGGTTATGTCATGGGACGGGGAACGGAATAGCTGTTGTCGCTAGGTCTGATCAGTCTAGGACTAGGATGTCTTCCTACCTTGTGGTATAGCCTCGAGTTACAATCGACTATGGACGGTACTAGGAACTTATGCCTGTTTGTAGAAGTATTGGTCTTTCATGTTTGTATGATTCTATGAGTTCTAGAAGGTGAGATGCAAGCCGGCTAGGATTGATAGAGTTTGGATTACCGATTGTTAACTGATTCACATGATTACGTGTTGATTAGGGTTTGAGTGTATCAGGGCCATGTTACATGGTAACCGCTGAGCCAGCATACCAGCTTCCCTACCTCGTGTTATATTTTATTACCGGATTCACATGATAGCTTTCATATGATAGGTTATATGTTAGTTAACTGTTTCATGACATGAAAACCATATCATATATGTTAAGGTTTTGTATTTTCGATATACATTGCTTTTATGTTTTTCATGTTTCATTAAACTCGACATTTCGTGGCTGGGAGAACTCGGAGTTACTCCCCACTGACTGTGGCTTCAGTGTTTATATTTAATGCGGTTGGCAGGTTTGTGATGCATACTTGGGTACATTGACGAGCTAGCGAGCGAAGTATTTACCTTGGACCTATATTCGGTTCTTAGGATTGTATATTATTATACACTCTTTTATTTCAGTATTTATACGGGAAACATGTCTCCCGTTTCAGATATTTTTATTGTATAATATTATTTCCTTATTTGTTATGAACCTTTTTATGTAAGACACCTTCTTATGATGAATATATTTAATAGTAGGTTCCGGTTTTAAAATGTACCGATTTTCACTAAAGTGAACCTATTAGAAACGTATTCTCATCTTTTATTTATTTAAATTATTTTTTTTCTTTCCGCAAATTTGAGGGTGTCACACATTCATTCTAGTCCCAAAAGAAGCTCTTATGCCGCCTTATTCATACTTAGTTTTCACTAACTCCAAGTTCTCTTTCAACGAGCCTTACCGCGACATGGAATCATTTTGTCTTGCCCATTTTTGCTATGTCTTGTCCTCCCACTACTTCCATTTCTCTACTTTGTGGGACAACATCTTTGATCGGCTTCTAAGGGCGTTGAGTTAATTGCTCCGCTCTTGACTCTTGAAAAGGATGGATTTTGAAATAAAAGACGTCGAGCAAACGACGAAAATAAAAAGCGCTTTACGGGAGGCAACCCGTACTCCTACTTCATATTTATTACCTTTCTTTTGCATTTTGAGTAATCTCCATCACATTGTGGACAATGTGAAAACTAAGTGTGGGGGAGATAATGAGTAGTGGTTTGTACCCATATCCTTTATTGTATTGTATCTTTTGAAAAGAAAAAGAAAAAGAAAAAAAGAAAACCCGACTAGGATGAAAACCCGTAAGGGGATCCTAGGCAAAAATGGAAAAGTGGCCGTGGACGGAGTGAAAACCCGAAAGGGCACTCCGGACAAAATGAAAAATCGAGTACGAGCCACGAGAGTAGAAGTGAGGAAAAGGATAAACCGAAAAGTCGAAAACCCACAAGGGCGGTTTAGGTAAAATGAGGGATTTAGGAAAAAATGAAACATGTCAACTTGTTGTGCTAATTCCAATTAAGGTGTTGGCGACATAAGAAGAGAAGTCCAAGAAGGAAGAAAGGGTAGGATAGAGTGTATCTGTTGGAGTAAGTGTCCTCCAAAATAGTGCATTTATATAATAAAACTCATTTGAAATATACGTGGCATAATTAGTATATTTTGATACTCCACGTCAGATTGATTAACGTAAATCGGTAACGCTCAGCTGACTAGAGTTTGACGTTATTGTCGTATGACGGCGGTGATCAACTGATCCCTTTAGGTCACACCTATAGGATGAAACCCAAATAGTATAACTAATTATTTGTATATGATACAGTTAATTAGTGCATTACATATATTTGATATGTACGTTTAGTTACGAGAGTTATTTATTGGAAATTGAGTTAAGAACTCATTCCACTTAAGTTTATTAGTCAATTTTACGATAACTGACTGAATAAATTTTACGTCTTATTTTAATACGATTAAACAAGATTTAGTTTAGTGATTAATCGGTAATTCATTAAATTAGTTGAGGTAATGCATATATTTTGAGGTAGAGGTAATTAGTTAATTATATTTACAAAGAGTTGTAAAATAAATTAACTGGACATTGTGGGACCCATTATATATTGATATAATGGTTAAATATCACTTAAAAGTTGAGTGTATATTGATTATTAATTTAAGTCATATAATTGTTATATGATCAAATTAACACTTAATTATACAAGATAATTAAACATATGATTATAAGTATTTGTGGGACAAATATCAAAAATCAAAATGGACCACATAACACAAGTAGGGGCCGGATCTTTGGTTAGTGGAGATCAATGATGATTGTTCTCATCTAATCTTACACTCCACTTTATGTTATGACACCAATATCATTACCGTTACTACCACACTCTAACTATTTGCATGAGAATAAAATAAGCACAATAATCACTCATTTATGTGAGTGATGACCGGCCAAAAGGCCTTTAAATAGAACAATTGTTGTTTATTTTCATACACTTGATTCTTATGCTTATTCTTACTTCTCTTTCTAAACTCAACATCTCTCAAAAACTCACATGCAAACTAATATTCATATCATATTACTAGTGTAGTAATACAATAATATTAGTAGTATTATTTCTTACTTATTATCTAGTTAATAATAAGCTAAGATAATTGGGTGGATTCTTGGGTGCAACAAGAAAGAGACCTTCTACTTTGGAGGTTGTTTTATGGAGGATCATCCACTAATTTCATGCTCAAGAACAATAAGAAGGAGTTCTTATTGTGCCCATATTGAACCGAAAATTCCCAATATAATGATATTTTCGTGTTATCTTTTCTTTTATGCTTTAATATTTGTATGCATGATAACTAGATCCTAAATCATTAAGTTAATGTAATTTAATGAACTAATTAGAGGAGTCTAATTAGAGGTCTAGGACTTTCAGTATCAAAGCTAGGTGGGGAATTTGGAGGCCAATTTTGTAACTAGCTCCTATCGATGCAAGGCCGGTTGGAGGCGAAAGCTTATTATCTTAGCTTTCCAACAACATGTAACACGTCTCATTTGGCCTAGAAACGAGAGAGGTATGTCCTTCGCAAAATAATGCTCTCAGGCCCAAACGCGCATCGTGCCCCTAGTATAGGCACACCGTGCGCTTTTCCTTTGCTCGGTTTTCTTCAAGCTCTCATGCATTAGCATTCATTTTGAGGCCCAGTACTCTACATTATGTTTAGACTATAAATAGATGAGAATATTAGGTTTTCATAATCTTATGCTTTAATTTCAATCAAAGTTGTAATCTTGGGAATTATTCATCTATTTTGGGTTTGGATCTAGAATGGGTAACTAATCTTATCATCTTAATCCTTTCCTAAAGGTTTAATATTTTGGTTGTAAGTCACTTTAATCCTTCTCTATTTATTCTTATTATTGTTAATCACTTTGTATTAATGCGGGATTATGGAACTCTTGGATGATTAAGTTTGTTAAGTGTGATTTTCTTGCTTATTAAATCTCATTAAGAGCCTTAATTATTGTTGGTGGAATTGTTAAGTGTGATTTTCTTGCAATTCTATATTAAGCTACAACTTGTGTTTTAAGTTAGTGAATGTGATTTCTTCCTAGCTTACTCTACAAGAAAGTGATTAATTTGTAATTAAGCATTTTTTGTGTTCATTGTTCTTGATTACCCCTATTAGATCTCTTATGCTTTATGTTCTTGTTGATTTAACCAATGTATGTGTTGTGCTTGGTGGTTGATAAGTCGGTTCTTCAATCTACCTAATATAAAAGCTAAGTTTTTTTGTATATACTCTCCCATTGGTCCCTTGATTTTAGGGGGGGGGATAAAAAACAATAAGCCCCACGGTTTCAACCGTGGTTGTCCTTAATTTTAGATGGATTTATTTTCATCTCTCCTCTACTCTACATTTTCTAGGATATTATTTATATTAATGACTATACAAATACATTTTTACATCTAGGATATCAACAACTATACAAATAAATTTTCTACTTATTCGTAAATTTTCAAATCAACACTAAAATTAGATTGAAAAAATAAAAAAATCAAAGTTAAAGAAAATATAAATGTTACTCAGGAATAATCCTTGATAAACGAATGCATAACTACTTTTAAAAAAATACAACAAAGTTAATTAAAATTATGGCTTTAATAAAATAAAAAATTAATCAGATAAACATAAAATAAATAAAAAAAACTTGACTAATCGGAAAAGAAAAATATAAGGAATCATATATAAAAATAAATACATATATCTTAAAAAAATAGTCAAATTTAAAAATAATTATATCCAAATTGAAAAAACAATCAAATTAATATAGTACATTTTTTTAACACAATCATTGATATATTCGTCATAAGAAATTCAATAATATCACAACAATAATAATTAAAGGATCTCATTTTTTTTAATGTAGAAAAAATAATTCTATAGTATATCCCCATTTTATCAACCTTTAGACTTAATATGCGTCTTTCTATAGTAAATCTAAGCTATAAAACTCTAAAGAGGGCCTAATTTAGGATTCATCATTTTTGATGATTCAATTAGGTAGCTAAGCACTATAGACATAAAGGTAAAGACGGCTGTCTTTGTTATCAATACAATTGACAGATTTAAAAAAAAACCTACATATTAAGGCTCCTGAGAGAAAATTATCTTATTATGCGAGTGAATGATGTAAACTACATATCAATGAGAGAAGAAGAGCTCAGAGCGTATATTTTAGGTTCAGAAAAATATTGACACAAACTTACATTTTATACATTACAAAAACGAAGAACATTATACATTAGGATATAAACTCTTAAATAATTGTAATAGTAATTGAAAAATCTCATAAAAATAAATTGATAATATGAATTGATAAATCGGAAATATATCACAAGCAAATGAATTACTAAATTACTACTTTGACGTATGATCGATTTACAAAACTATATGAAAAAGATAGACAATTTCATATTTGCACAAATATTAGTTTGTAAAAAACTTACATGAGTCTTTACCTAATATTAAAGTTCTATATAAATAAAACACACTTGTGAGGCAAAATAAGAACGATAATAAAAGTTAAAACGATGAAGGCGGGTGAATTGCGAAAAAAGGGAGGACTGATTAATCATCTTTAAGGTTATTATTTGGTTGAGTAAAAAAAGATTAGAGGATATGGGCCGGTGAATGAAGGAGCAAGACGAATAGACAATTAAGAGAGGGGAGAGCAATAATGAGATTAAAAGTGTTAGGATTAAGTACTTGGGGATTTTACATACATATGATATTTTATTCTTAATGAATGATATCAATATTATTATATAGGCCCAACTCGCTCATGAATATACAATTCTCAAGTTTTGCTTAGAACTTATTTGAATTTTACGAATCTATGAGACGACGTTATAATAAGACATTAACTTATATATAATTGGGTAGTATTTTCAATTTTGTCATTTTGTTTTATCGCCTGAAGTAAATAGCTTTAGATTTGTCTCACATTACTTATTATAAGACCGTCTCATAAAAGACGTTTTAAATTTAAACTCTTTAATTATATTGAGCTCATTATCTTGCTATAGTTGACGCTAAATCGCATTAGCCTTATTCGGATTAGCACATTATCAGATGATGTTAGTTAGTACTTTAATTTCAATTTATGTGGAACATACTTTCCAATCCTTGTAAATTTAATTAAATATATTCAATCTTCGTGAATATTACTCACACATGTTTAAATATAACAATAATATTAATACTAGACATTATACTATTCTATCACTACTTGAAAATATTGTGACTAACTATATTCACATTAATTGAACATATTTTGAACATTTAAATTTTATAAAGAAACCTGGGTGTAAAACTAGTTAAGTGTGATTTCCTTGTTTTTGGTTTATACTCCCTCCCATCCAAATCAAATGTTACACTTACCTTATTTGGACCATCCAAACCAAACTACCCATTCCTTTTCGGGTAACAAATAAGACCTACTACTCCTCATTTACCCTATATATTTACACAATATGTCATTACCCCACCCACACAACTAACATTAAATACTCAAGTGGTTCTACTTTACACTTCCTTTTTCAATGTTTTCTTAAAACTTGTGCTCCCTCCCATGTAACCTTTGGTTTGGATGGGAGGGAGTAGTAAGGAGATTTAGGAGATTTCCTCCCTAACAGGGTAATTTGGATAATAAGTGATTGAATTGTGTCTGAGTTTGATCATTAGATGAAAATTGGGTGGATTAGACTAAAGACTTTTTCTGATTAATTTCATCTTTTATTTGCTCTTCTATACTCTTATTTGAAATTATTTGTGTTTGAATTAAAAAATGAAGGGAGTAGGATAATGCAAAATTTTAGTGCAATGTTTTTTGTGGATAAATCTATAGAAAGAAATCAAAGAATCAGCAATCAGCAATCACCAATACACTGAAAGTAGAGACCAATAATTTAGGACATAAGATCCATTTTTTATGGAGATAAGGGTGGTGCACCTTACAATATTAGCTGCCCCAGTTTGTGTACGTTTGTTTCTGCGCACTTAGACTAGCATGCGTACTTGCCGACGTTTAGTTAAATTAAACTTTGCAAAAAAGTTTTAATCGTCACATAAACCAATCAATTTGCATTACAAATTGGTTAAATATTGGAAGTGTTGTCATTGTTAATTAAATCAATCAAACAATTTGCATTTCAAAATTGGTTAAACCAAAAAGAGAAGAGTGCAAAAATAATGGATAAAGATGAGATGAAGAAGATGAGAAAGGTGATACTTTTTCCATTACCAGCAATAGGGCACATGAACCCTATGTTTCACGTAGCAGAAGCTCTTAGCTCTAAGGGTATATCCATAACATTCATTCTTACCAAACACAACTCCCCAAATCCTTCTAGTTTCAATAACGATTACTCCTTCCATGTCATTGATGACGGCTTAGCGGCCATGGAAACACCCCATAGTGACCCCGTTAAGTTACTGGCTGCCCTTAATTCTAATAGTCGACAGCCTTTTCGGGATTGCTTAGAGTCGATTTTGGGACACGAACAAGGGAAGAAAAATGTGGCTTGCTTGATAACTGATCCTTTGTGGGTGTTTACTAGGGCGATTTCTGAGGAGTTTGGGCTTCCTAGGATCATGCTTCATACGTCCACTGCGGCCGACTTGGTCATTTTGAGCTCCCCTCATGTCCTCCAACATGCGGATTACCCTGTTTTCCCAGGTTAGCATGACTTCCATTTCAGCTGATAAACAGACTTACATAGGTTGTTGCAGAATTAAATTTATGTTATTGTCCATGCGGATGTTCACTTACATAGCTTAATGTTATAAGAGATAATCGTAAATTGGGTAGACTTGACCAAATTTGATTCGAGTTGGATAACTTGATCAAATAAGGCCGACCCTGGGTCTATGGGTTGATGATGTTTCAACGTTGGCGAAACTTTATTTTATTATATAATAAAAAATTTCACTCCGTTATTTTTGGCTCAAAATAACTACACCCTAATATGCTTTAACCTAGATTATTCAACACAACTTTGACCCTATGGAATTTCAGTTGATCTATCTTAACCCGGATATAAGCTTTTCTTATTCTATCCATGATATTTGACCGACCCGTGGTAAGTTTAAGATGGATATGATCATCTTAAGCAAGAATTTGCGATGGAATTTATTGACTTAAAAATAGAGTCAACCCAATGGTTGTACAATATCGGAGGTGAGAATTCGATTATGTGACCTATGTCAAGTACACCTACATCGTAGCCACTCGATTAACATCTTCGGTAGATAATTTATATTTAAAACATAAAAATTATCATAGTCATATAACTTGGGATGATGACCCTACGTAAAAATAACCAAGCCCAAAATAATACATACTCCATTTAACATGTTCAGATAAAAAACCTACTTCAAAATTTAAATAGCTAAACTAGGAATGACATGATCCAAGCATCTATTGGCTGTGGGTTGTTTACGATACCCATGGGGTTCAAATAAATTGGAATGTGGAAAGCCTGGTCGCCGAATCTGCATCTCAGGCATAAACTTTTAGAATTCGGGAGGTCATAAGATGGGCTATCAATCAAAACATATTACATCTCCATGTGTTTTCCGACTGTATACAAGTCCTTCTCCAGATCAGCAAGGTTGAACAACCTCATCAGAAGAATATGAGCATCCTTAAAGATATAGACTCTTTGATTCCTTTTTTTCACTGTATTTGCTTTAGTTTCATCCCACGCAACTTAAAAAATTTAGCAGATAGGCTAGCTTCAAGTTCTCCGGTGATGTAGTCTTTAGTTAAATATTTTTTACTGATGAAAAAAAACACCTCAAAAATAATCTAACAGCACATATACTATAAAATGGAAGGACTGACTGATGTACTCGTATGCTTATTGTTGATGAACTAGAAATAATTGCAATGGTGGAAGAAATCAAAGCATCATCCGGACTAATATGCAACTCTTATGAAGAACTAGAAGGTCCCTCACTCAAAACTCTTGCGCAAAACATCAGCATACCCATCTTCCCTATTGGACCCTTACACAAGTACTCCAAAACCTCAGCAACCAGCAGCTTCCTCCTCAAAGACAAAACCCCAATCATCACGTGGCTCGATAACCAACCACCAAAATCCGTCTTGTACGTAAGCTTCGGGAGCATAGCAACTATAAACAAGACCGAATTCGAGGAGATTGCTTGTGGTTTAGCCAACAGCAA
The DNA here is from genome assembly GCA_022085475.1 of Heliosperma pusillum. Taxonomy (NCBI): domain Eukaryota; kingdom Viridiplantae; phylum Streptophyta; class Magnoliopsida; order Caryophyllales; family Caryophyllaceae; genus Heliosperma; species Heliosperma pusillum. The sequence continues at coordinate 40,945 of JAIUZE010074864.1, forward strand.
CCAGCCATTCTTGTGGGTTATCCGACTTGATCTCGTACATGGGTCTGAAAACTCGCAGCTACTTCTAGAAGACTTTGAAGAGAGAGTGGGGGAACGAGGCCGCATTGTGACGTGGGCCCCACAACAGGAAGTATTAACACATACGGCTGTTGGAGGGGCGTTTATCCACGGTGGTTGGAACTCGGCAATGGAAAGCATTTCAGAGGGCGTGCCAGTCATTTGTATGCCGTGCCTTTTCCCTGATCAGAAGACCATTGCTAGGCACGTGACGGATGTCTGGAAGGTTGGATTGCGTGTCGATAGAGGTATTGAGAGAGGACAAGTAGAGGAGGTTATAAAAAGATTGATGGGTGACCAAGAGATTAGAGAAAGGTTGGGTGAGTTTAAAGGAACAGCTGATAAATGCGTCAGCCATGGTGGTTCTTCGTATGAATCGCTTGAGAAGCTATGCAGTTTGATTTTATCACTTTGATTGTCTAGTGAATGAACTATAAATCTAAGGAGAATAGTAGACAAGAAGTAGATAACTCTAGATCGTCTGTTCAATTCTAAAATGTTTGTGCAATTTTCATTTTCGAGGCTCGTGATCAGGGTGATACGCGAGATGTCAGCAAGGGGTACCCGCTACTGCGAATCAGCTGTGCAGATGAGGTTGATGAAGATCCCCGTGCCCAATCTTCCGTACTTCACCACTTTACTTTTGATACTCATCAAGGTTACCATCTTGTAATAATACTAGTTTTAGTTGAATGTAACTGGGGCTCTTTGAGCCTAAACATTATGTAATTTGCATCCTTTTTACAGCTAGAAAAAAGTGTCGGAGTGAAAAAGGGAACGGAAAGGAAAGGAATGCGAGAGGAAAATGAATAGGGATTTACAGAGTATTAATCTTTTCCCCTCCAAATTCCTTTACATCTAAACTAAACAAAGTAAATAAATCCCTTGTAAATCCTTAAATCCCACCCAAACACACTCAAGAATATGAACCTTGATGGTCGTTACCTCTACCAATTGTAGCTCAAACAATAGACACACGGGGATCGCTATATCTCGCCCCCCCCATTTTACTCATCCCGCCCCTACAATTACTTTTTGGCCCTTTATTATTTGACCCACCAACCTTTATTATTTCCCCTTTGTTATTTTAAAATTCAAACCGTCATAAATTTAAAATTCAAAATTAAAAAACCCGCTTTAAACCGTCATAAATTTAAAATCGCTTCCTTCTTTATAAAAACAGCAACCTCTTTATTGTCTTTCTCATCTCTTCCTTCTTTACAAAATAAAAACCGCTTCATGTCTCTCTGAAACATAAATATAGAAAAACGCTTCAAGCACACTCGTTCTTCAACCGCTACTTCTTCCTCTTCCTCTTCCTTGTTTATTCATATAAGGTATGTTCAATCTTCCTTCTTTATTGTATTAAATTTAAATTTGTTAAATTAGTATAGATTAGTTAGGTTGAGATAGATTAGACACTATGTGACGATTAGAGTCCATTAGGATGCGTTATATTGATTTTGTGTAAAACGTTAAATGTTCAATTTCCACAAAAAAAAAATATGGAAAACGGGCTCATTCGTGTGAATTACACGAATGGACCAAGGCCCATTCGTGTAATTCACACATCATCTGGGTGGATTCTTTTGTTCCGACCTAACAAACAATGTAGTTTACAAGCACACAACAATCTAGGGGTGTTCCATAAAGTACAACCACATTCATCCTCCACATCACCACCCAAATTAGTACCGCGAACAAACTCCACTTGCATTTCTAAAATAGCTGTCGCTGATACTCTTCCGCTCAACATTGAAAATAGTTTCCGATGATACAAACTAGAGACAACGGTCTTGCTAATTGAATTTTCCAATGTCTTCCGAATCTCTATGTGTTGACCATGCAACATAACATAAGTCTGTCTCCATAAATTGTTCAAGGTAAGCCTTGGAAGGGGTCCCAGATGTCCATGGAGAGAGGATCAAAGATGTTGCTTCGTTGGTTTCCGAAAATGCTTGGAATTAGCGACATTCTTCTTCAAAAGATTCTTCTTGTTGTTGTTTTGAGTGAAATTGTTATTGCTTTGAGTGAATTAGTGAAGCTTATTGATTTGGTTGATGGGAAGATAGGGGGGAAATGAGGTACTTTATAAAGGGCAGTATGAAATATCCAGTGATATCTCGAAAACTAGAAGGGTCTTTGTCAAAAGAGTAGAAATGTAGAATGTTGCAGATACTTCTTGCCTCGTCTACAACTTTCGTGTAACTCTCTTTGTCTAGTTGCCACTTTTGTGACGCTTTCGCCCCCAAATATTATGTCTCGCTTAAAATGATTGTTGATTATAAACGAATAATTATAACTAGTTTACTCACGCGTAAAATTTAGACAACTTTTTTGTGAGAAAAAGAATTAATCGGATGTACTACCTCAGACTAGTATGAATTTGAGTTTTTATGCATTTTTTTCGAGCTTTTTAAAGTTTATAAATTATATTTTAAATCTTATATGTGATGTATTTTGAGTTTTATTGTAATTGTTTTGAGCTTAATGTTCAAAATAATTTAACTCAAAAACTTTATTTTAAAATTCATAATTTTTAATACTACGCTCAAAAACTTTATTATAAAGCTCAAAATCTACATTATCTGTGGTAGTACATCAGATATACAATCCACTTACTGCTTTTTGGTTGGTGGAATTTGTGATGGCGTGAATTACATCTTCATTAAAGCGTGTTTGTTGTTGGGTTGTAAATGGACATTTTTTTTTTTAAATTCACATGATATCTCCGAGATTTGCCATTTTGCCCGAAATATCCAAAATCTTCAACTAGTTAACTTTAAGAGGTCATAACTCATGCTTATGATCAGAAAGTAACAAACTTTTTTTTTCAAATCGATTGTCTTTTCGAGTACTACGATTTGGGAAAAAAAATTGTCGAGTTTGGAATTCGTAACCAAGAGATATGCTCGCTCAAAGTATGTACGATCAAATTTTTTTACATACAATAACTCCTACGTCAAATACGATACTTTTTTTTTCAAATGGTAGTTCTCGGAAAGACGATCGATTTGAAAAAAAATCGTCACTTTTCAATCTCGTAAACACGAGTTATGGTCTTTTAAAGTTTTTTAGATCAAGTTGACTACTCGTCCAGCCCTAGGGCCAGACAAGGAGCCGGCTCGTCTAACCCTAGGGTTGGACGAACTGGCTGCTTGTCTGACCCTAGGGGTCGACGAGTAGCCAGCTCGTCTAGTGTGGCCCTAGGGATGGACAACAATGTTCTTCGTCCGCTATTTTTTTTAAAAAAAATATTACGAGTAGTTAAATCCGTTAACATACCTCTTCATTTACGTTACTAGCTTGATTTTTCGTAACCGTTGGTTATCCGTCATCGTAATAACCGTTGCAAACAAAAAACCGTCTCAAGAAACCGTGTTTGTGTTTTTTAATAACTTTTTAGTGAAACCGTCTTTTTTTTGGAAAAAAATTAATTTAGTAAGAGAAAGTGGGTAAATGGTAATTTTTTATGAGAAGGGAAAAGTCGGTAGTTCATTAGTAAATTATCGACTATAATTAATAATGTTTCAACGATTTTTAGCCGCACCCTTTTATTTAGGACAAAATAAAAGGCCCATGCCTTTCAAACAAAGCGGCCTAGACCTGGCCGAGCCAATGGGCTTGCCATTTGCTCACCTCTAAAATTTAATACCGGATTGTAAAACATCGACGACGTTTTAGGAAACATCGACGACGTTTTTCATAAAAAAGACGATACTTGCCCTTTTCCTTTATCTCTCTAAACACATTCTCTCCCAAATTCATCAAAACCCACTAAATTAAAACACTCATCCTCTCCCACCAAGCCCACCGCCACCACTGCCACCACCGCCACCACTGCCACCACTGCCGCCGTCCCGCCCCCTGCCGTCCCCCCTTGCCGTCTTCCCGCCGCACGACCGCCGTCCACCGGTATGTATTTCTTCTCTTTTTTTTTTCTTTTTTTGTAGATCTACTTATATTGTTCTTGTATTTGTGTTTACTATGTTTAAATTTGTTTGTTGTTAGTTTTTGTATTAATTAAACTTGTAGTTATTTGGTTGTTGTTGTAATTAGTTGTTGTAATTTGTTTTGTCTTAGTTTTTAATTATTTCATAATATGTTTGTTTTTGTTCTTGTTAGATTTGTTGTAAAATCAATTTGTTAGTAATTTGTTGTTAGTAATTTGTTGTTAGTAATTTGTTGTTAGTAATTTGTTGTTAGTAATTTGTTGTTTGTAAGTTGTTGTTAGTAATTTGTATGAGAAATATGTATAAAGATAGAATTAATCGGTTTTATTTTCGAGTTTTTCATCCCGATATGATGAAATTTGGAGGAAAAAAAATTTTCCCCCATGGTTGGACAACCAAATCACACGTCCAACCATGGGGGAAAAAAAATTTTCCCCCAAGTTCCACCATGGTGGGACGTGTGGTTTGGTTGTCCTACCATGGTGGGATTAAATTTCTGGAAATCCACCATGGCTGGACAACCAGATCCAACGTCCCACCATGGTGGAAATTCCAGAATTTTCATCCCACCATGGTGGGACGTGTGATCTAGTTGTCCAGCCATGGTGGGATTTCCAGAATTTAAATCCTACCATGGTTTGAATTTTTTGATTAAAAGTCCGTCCATGGTTAACCCAAATTTTTTTTTTTAGTTTGTTAATTAAGTTGATTAATTTAATTATTTCGATGCTAATATGTTTTTGGAATATTATTAACGCTTATTTGCATGTTTTAATTGTGTAAATGCAGATGGGTGATCGAGGAAAGAGCGTTATGGTTCCCGAAGATCGTACGGTGAACCGTAGAGTCACGGCTTCAAAGCGTCGTATTGTTTTTCGGTGTAGTAGATCTAATCCCGTTAGTAGCGGTATTTCTGACATGGAGAGGTCGGAGGAGGTAGGAGGTAGTGTTCCTGAGATTGTTCATGGTCACGAGGAAGCGGAAGATGATATTGTTGACGAGGGTTTGGTGGACACCGAGTCTGAGGGCGAGGAGGATATTGTTCAGCGGTCCGTACCTTTATCGAGATTGGAGGTACCGTTGTCTCAGAGGTTAGCTCGGGACTCCTTTGGTCGCTATTCTAGGTTGGATGATGGTTCGCAGAGGGAGCCGCGGAAGAAGCCGCGCAGCGATAGTGATTGGCTCCTTAGAGACCCAGTTTCTGGTGGGCCCCGTAACATATCGGTGTTACGCAGTTTTGGGGGGCATGTGGCATATAGTAGTTGGATTGAGACCGAGGAGGCTAGGTCCTTTATTAAGTGTTACGAGAGGCTGAGTTATGTGGATGGGTTAGGGAGCATGGAGGTGCCGGTTGATGTTGTTAGGAGGTTTCAGTTGACTGGGTTGACGATGTGCTGCACGACAGCTTTGGATGAGAACCTTCTTAGTGCTTTCATAGAGAGGTGGCAGCCGGATACCAACACTTTTCATATGCCTTTCGGGGAGATCACTATTACTCTTCACGATGTGGAGGAGATTCTTGGGATCCGGCCTACTGGTACGAGGGTGTTTGTTCGAGGTACCTCCGTTGCCGGTTCTTCGAGGGAGGAGGCGGGGTTGAAGAGGGCCGTGGCAGGTTTTTTTGGCAAACCTCCCGGAGAGGTGGCACCACCGTTATATAAGGGTGGTGGCTTGTTGGTGTCAGCTTTGAGGGCTCATATCAAGGAAGGGACTGAGCAGGACTCCCTACGTGCTTATTTGATATTGTTGTTGGGACAGACTTTGTTTGTGGACAAGTCTGGTGATAGGGTGTCAGCTCAGTTGTTACCCTTACTTGATGATCTGGAGCAGGTTGGAGAGTATGCTTGGGGTGCCGCTTGTTTGGCATATCTGTACCGGCAGCTAGGCATGGCATCGCGACGGGAGGCTCGCGGTGTTAGTGGGTGTCTGCCCTTATTGCAGGCATGGATTTACGAGTACTTCCCCCAGTGTCGGCCACACGGGGGAGATTATTTGGAGGGCAGGCCACGGGTGGATGCTTGGAGGCACGTTCCTCGGTTTAAGGGCGACATTGACCATTTTCAGATGTGGCGTGTTAGGTTGGACGGGTTTACCAGGGAGCAGGTTAGATGGACGCCTTATTGGACGCGTATGCCGAGTTCTGCGAGATATTCTCGCTATTCCGGCTATATTCGATATCAGTCCATTGTTGAGCCGTACCAGCCTGATCGTTGTATGCGCCAGTTTGGGTACATTCAGACTATCCCGATGCCTATGCCTATCCCATGTACCGAGTACCGTCCAGCAAAGAACGGTTATAATGTGGAGTTTGGTCGGGAGCCCGATACGATGTGGGGCCACGAGACTTCCTTGGTGAACTTCAAGAGTCGGTCTCGACGAGCTACGATGCCTTTCGAGGTATCTCGAGACTATGAGAGATGGTACGATGATATTTCTCACCGATTCTATTTTCCACCATCGGACCGTCTTCATTTTATGCGTCCACCTTTCCACGCTGAGCCAGAGGTAGCCGTTGCACTTAGTAGGCAGTTCTCAGAAGTCTATCGTTTACCTACTCCGGAGATGCAGCAGCAGCAGTTGGATATTTTGTTTAGTCAGATGAGCATGTACTACGATACCCATGATCAGGGTAACTAGTACCGGATATTTATGCATTGTATTTGTTTTCTTCGGTTTTTATGTAGTATTGACTTAACTTTTATTTAATTAGTTATTTGTTTTTATTGGTTTGTTGATTTATTTACTTTTATTTATATTATTGTTGTATTGGCCACAACATGAAAACCCTAAAATTTTGTCTATTTAAACCCTTTACCCAACAATTTATTTCCACACAACTCACTATCTTCTCTCTACTCTTAAAATATATTACTCCTCTTATACTACACTTTAATCATGGTGATGACTAACATTCAATTAGTGAATTATTATCAAAATAAAATTAACGAGATAGTTAACGAGTTTCCCTTACTATTCGACCGCCTTATGATTGTTTTGAATAATCATGTACTTAATAATTTCATTAGTCGTCACAATCCTCCCCTATCTTCGCTTCAACTAATGCATGGACCTATTTACGGTCTGAACAACCCTTCCATTCACCCTAGGAACGTAACAGAAGGTATGGTTACTTTTAATCCATTGTCTAATTTTTCCTTTCAAAAAAATTGCAAAAATTATTATGAAGTTTTGTTTTTGTATTTTCAGAAACTGTCATCTTGAAGCGATGTGAGTGGGAGAAAGTGAAGTTGGAGATAGTTGAACTGTTTAAGAGGTGTTTGACAGTTATCCCATATAGGACCTTACACTCTCTATGTGAAGGGGACGGCCGGATGTTCGTGGGGCCATTTCAGAGTCTTAAAACCTTTGAAATGTATGTAACTTACATAGAGGAGGAGTTTTATAGGCCTAATGGTTCTTCTTCCGAAGGATATTCAACTGATTAAGTGTTAATGAAATGTATTTAACGATGATTAATTGTTGGTTCTGCAAAAAATCGTTGTAATATTTATCAGTTTTTAATTAATGAATAAAGTTGTCAGTTGAGTTGTCACATCATGATCAGAACTTTATTAAAGTTGTCAGTTGAGTTGTCACATCATGATCAGAACTTTATTAAAGTCGTCAGTTGAGTTGTCACATCATGCTCAGAACTTTATTAAAGTCGTCAGTTGAGTTGTCACATCATGCTCAGAACTTTATTAAAGTCGTCAGTTGAGTTGTCACATCATTTTCGGAACAAATTCCCAGCCTGACCTCTATATAAGGAGCTCACTCCACCATCATTTTTCACAAAACTTACTATCTCATCTACTATCTTCCTAAAACCTCATCTACCATCATGCCTATGAACGATATTGAAGAGGTTAATTTCATACAAAATAGAATTGATGAAATTGTTAATGAGTTTCCTTCCATATTTCGCCGTTTACTAATCGTGTTTAATAATAATATCATTTGGGATTTCATGAACCGTTATGAACCTAATCTCGTATCACTACCACAAATGATGGGTACTCCCTAAGACAAATTACCCTCATATTCCTGAAATGAATATAACAAAAGGTAAAATTTCTGTCAACTTTAATTTCAAACCTTAATAATATCATTTCTTATAATTTCATTTGTTTACTTACATAATTAGTTCTTACCATTTTATGTTGTTGTTTAGAATCTGTCCTTCTGAAAAGGGATGAACTAAAGAGGATCGAGGCGGAGTTGATTGAATTTTTCAAAAGATGTGAAACCATCATTCCATCCATGACACTACATCAGCTTATGCAGGGTTACCAGGGTGATGGTCAGATATTCCATGGCCCGCCGGAGCCAATTTTTATATACCACATTTATACCGGCTACTTGGAGGAGGAGTTATTCAAGCCAAAGGAATATTCATCAACAGATTACTCCACTGATTAGTCTTACTAAAACCGACTGCGTGTGTTTAATGAAAAAATGTGGTGATGATGGTTTCGTTTGCAACATGGGTATTTTAATCGTTTCTTCTATGTAATGTAATTTTAAGACTTTAACTTATGTCAGCTTTATTCGAGTACTTTATTAATAAATGTCAACTTTATTCGAGTATTGTCAACGTCAACTATATTTAACCAAAAATTAACGTAAATTAAAAAAAACAAACATTACATAAATATTCATCAAAAGTACAATTACATTTTGACTCCATTAATAAAGTGCTTAACCGAAACTCAATTTCCGTGCAACTTCTTCATCGGTGCTTTCATTTCTACGTCTCCGACTTCTTCCCGTGGCGGATCCGATGCAAGCGTTCCAGTTCTCGATATTTCTCTGGTACAAAGTTTCGAGATGACTGACACTTTCGTGTCTATAAGTCCGCCAAGCGGGAGCTAGTGGTGGCATGGCAACATCATCTTGCGGCCCTCTTGAATGCAACCGCATCCAATGACTGTGGTAGTTTACAATCCACATAACACCAAAGGGTTTTTGACCTGGAACCAAAGCCCTAAGTGGTAAAATTGTCTCACAACTACCACCCCAAATTTTCTCACCATTGTCGCGACGGAAATGACCGATAACACATATAGTCCAGTTGAAGGTGGTTGCAAACACAAGTAAGTGGTCGGAACACATCCAATGCTCCGTACCGCATGGGATCTCAAGATAGAACTCGGCACGCCTCAATGTAATCTCAAAGCCTGTCAAACCAGTCCTAGAGGATGGATGAGTACCGAACAGGTTCTTATAGACGTCGTCGCTCTAATCTCTCGGGCACACCACATCCTCATCTGAAGGTAGTCGCCCTCTTGCCCCCGTTGGGCATGTGATATAACCCGGTAACCACAGTGACCATCGTCACCGACATCTACCCAACCATCGAACTGGCCCCAAAGCACCTCCGGTACCCCGTATCGTTTAGACCAAGTTGAGAAAAGGCCAACGGTGTAGTTTCTTTCTAACGGAGCGTTTGGTGGTCCTGGAGGAAAGTCCCCAAATAAGTGAGTACGAGCAGTAGATCCATCGGTGCTAGGTGTCCCATATTTCCTTTGACTATGCTCGAAAGACGACTTGTTCCTAGTCGTGGATTTTTTTGGACGACCTTTCGGGTTCTCATTAATAGGAGGTGGCAAAACGTCCTCGTCCTCCGGATGTAAGGCGTCACGCATCTTCTCGGCTACCAACCTACGACGAACCGGGTCACTGTTTCTAGCTTCCACTACTAACCCATCAAACTCATCATCATCGGTTCTCGGCATTTGATCAACACTATCAAATACCAAGGTCTTCCAAAAAACATGAACATCATCAACATGGACCCTCCTACCTCTCCTACTCAAATAAACCAATTTGCATGCACAAGGTAGGCCATGAGTTGTCTCAAGCACATGTCCACATCCCTCCTCTAACCCAACACCAAGACCAAGCCCTCTCTGAAGCTCCTCCTCCATTATTCCTATTGCCTTCGTCGACACGACCCCTAGCAACAATGAGAACAAACGACTAGTTATACGAGGCCGACTCCTTGAATCCTCAAGTGACTTTCTAATCTCCGAGTGTTGACTATCAAGCATGTCATTCATCTTCGACCACATACTATCAAGTGTCAAATTTGCACTTTTCAACCATGACTTAAGTAGAGAATGAGCCGACTCGACACGGGAAGTAGACGTGTTACCGAAATGTAGTACATCGTTTGTATAACATCGCACAAACTTCTCCTTGTGCATCGCCCAAGTGCTCAAAACATATCTCCCTAAGGGACCCCACTTTACACGAAAAGACTCCAATGCTTTTTCATACTCTTCCACGGTTAATGCATCAATAACCCGTACCCAACCCGCTTCTGGATTATAGTAGACAAGATCTCTATACCACTCGGTTTTGTAGATGTTCAGGGTTTTGGCATTGATGGCGCGGTTCACGTGCCACCGACACAATAAATGACTAGAACCGGGAAACACCTCCCTAAGAGCGGCGATCAAACCCAACTCCCGGTCGGTGACGAAGACGGTAGGGGAAACAAAGACAGGTGCAAGAATGTCCGACAACCGCCTCAAAATCCACGTGTAGGAATCCTCGGACTCCGTAGAAACAAGTGCACAACCAATTAGGAACGAATTCCCGGTCGGGGTAACACCAACAATCTCAACCAGTGGATTCTTATAGGTGTTTGTCTTGTAAGTAGAATCAATGAGCACAACATAATGATAGGCTCGGAAAAGCTGCACGGCTACGGGATGTGCCATGAATATATGAGAGATCTGTCGTGTCTCCGGATCACTCAAATGCCACATCAAATAATGTGCTTCTACCGCAAGAGCAAACATTTGTTGAGCCGTGTTCCTTCCACCCCTAAATTCCCGCCTCAGTTTCTTCGTCTCGTTATATATTTGATTATTTGACGGTTGAGGTTTAGCCGGCGTTCTTTGGTGAAGAGCGTTCTTGATGTCTTTTGGAAGCACACCGGCCTTAACCTGTTGTCTCACATACGCTTTCTCCTCGTCATCCAAAGCCGCAAAATGACGATCACCATCCTTGTAAACCACTTCCTCGTGATTGTGAAACCCTTTACCCTCGGCGGTGATTATGTTCCAAACTGCACCGCTATCGTCACCTTGCCGAGGGTAGTTCTGCACGGCTCGGATACGGAAAGTGCATCCACACTTATTCGACCCACGACGCTTCTCAGGATTATCAATTGGAGGAGGTCTACCATACCTTGAACATCGAAAGTAAGATGCCAACAACCCGTCTTTTCTTCTGTTTTTTGCCCCATTATTTGCTTTAACCAAAGCAAAACCATGATCCATTGCAATCCTACTCGCCCAATTAAAGGCATCATCGCGGGTAACAAAACCTAACGTCGTTTCAAAAAACGGATTGTAATCGGTGTTATTATTCCCAAATTCCTCAAACGAGTCCTGTTCAATGCAAATACGTCGCTAATTAGACATTAAATAATTAATATATATTAGTAAAACATGATCTACATACGTAAAATGTTATTAATCATGACTATAAAAAAACGATATCATCTCACCATGGTTAGATGAAGAACTGGATGTCATAAACCATGGTCAAACCTCCATTTCACAAGTCTGACCATGGTGGGACTTGTGAACTGGAGGTCTGACCATGGTCAGACATCCATTTCACACGTCCCACCATGGTCAGACGTGTGAAATGGAGGTCTGACCATGGCCAGACATCCATTTCACACGTCTGACCATGGTGGGACGTGTGAAATGGATGTCTGACCATGGTCAGACCTCCATTTCACACGTCCCACCATGGTCAGACGTGTGAAATGGATGTCTGGCCATGGTCCATGACATCCAGTTCTTCATCTAACCATGGTATTTTTTCCTAATTATTTTTTAAAAACCGCAATTGAATTTTAACTAACTAAGACGTTACGTAAATCAATTAAGTTAGATAAGTATAAACAAACAATTACCGGATTCCGGGAAAAAAAAAATTAACAAACGTAAAATTCGATTAATATGTGAACATACCGAAGAGTGTTCGTCCCCCATGATAAGCGATTTAAGAAAATTGTTGTTGTTGGATTTAGTCAAATTGTTGTTCTTGTACGATTTTAATTTTTTTAGTTGAATTTAGTTGTTTTGATTTTTAGAGAATTAGAGAAGAGAGAGATAAGAGAGATAGAGAGTATAATTCATTAAGGGCATTATCGTCTTTTTTATGAAAAACGTCGTCGATGTTTCCTAAAACGTCGTCGATGTTTACCAGGCGCCATTTAATATCGCCTTCTCCGGTTCTTCCTATTTTCTAATTCTAAAGCTCAAAACTTGTAATTCTGTCCTTGAGTAAGATCAATCATCTCTCCCTAAACTTTACTGCTCAAAAGATTGACATGGAGAGAGTAAGTATGCCTCATTTATTTTCCTAACCCTAAGACCATCCCCAAGCAAGGTCATGAGGGAGGTCATGACCTTGTTGGGGCATCTTAATCCTTGATTAAGGAGTGAATTAACATGACTTCCTTGCAAAAGAGGTCAATTGGTGACCTCTTCTTCACCTTATTGACCCAGTTGGTGACCTAGTAGGTGTCACCTTCTGATTGGTTGAACACAAATAAGAAGCAGACTCCCAAATTAATTGACAACCATCTCTGCAAAAGTCTGTATAATTTCTCCCCATGCCTGCCATTTCCGTCAAGTAAAAGCAAAATGAAGAAATAGTTAGTAACAAAGTTAAAAGGAGGATTATATCCTAAATCAAAACAAGAAAAAATATGAGTATAAAAAAAAGAGTTATATTTTTTAATTATCTATAAAATAAACTCATTTTTGACCTATTTTGACCCACTTTATTTTTTCTCTATATTCAACATACCACATAAAAATCAACATAAATTCATCCACATCAAAATTAAAAAACACAATACTTACATGAAGCTAAATAACCAAATATTACCTGACGATGTTAATTTGGAAATGAAAATGTTGATGAACAACGATGTTGACGATGGTAAGGGGGAAAATCTGGTAAATAGAATGAAGCAGATGAAAGGGGATGATCTGGAACATAAATAAACCGAGTGGTGATGATGGTGATGCAGCAAAATCAATTAATCATTTTGGGGTTTATGTTCATGAATGATAATGTTAATGTCGATTTGGGGGATTGAGATCATTAATCATTGCAGATTTGGGATTAAGATCGGTTTGGGAATGATTGGGAATGATCGTTTTGGGTTTATGTGGGAGATTAATGGGAATGTAATTGAGGGTTGTGAGATGAATTATTAAGTAAATGAAAGAGTTTTGTGGAGATGAATAATTGGGAAAGTGATGATTGGGGTTTGTGAGTGGAGGAAATGAAAGTTTATGGTGGGAGTGTCCAGTGGCTTCGACTGAATTGATCCTCTTTTTCCTCTTTTTATTTTTTTTTTTATTTTTTTTATTTTAAGAAATAAGTTGGTTCTGTTAAATTGATTGGATTTTACTTTTGACGATAATCCGACTTCAATTAGTGATGATCCATGTATATATCATCTTACAAGATCGATTCATAGAAATTCATGGCGAGATTCGTGATCGTCCTATTCATATCGCTATAAAAAATGATCTTATTGAGCATATTTGGCAAAACTTTCGTAACTAGAATTCGCTTTTAATGTATTTAATCATTTCGTCGTATTCAATGTCTATTTTTTTTAATTATGGGTACTATATTTTATATGTTGAATTAAGTTTTTGCCAAAAAAATTTAATTGTTAATGAAATCGTCTAATCATTTTTCGAAATAAAAACATTGTTATTTAATATTTTTTTTTCGTAAAGTACGTCATAAGATTAACATAGCCGTAAAATATTGGAGTACTTTTTATTCAATTAAGATATTTACAATAATTGGAAAAAAAAAAGTTGATTTATAAAGTGTTAGGATAAATAATTAGAAAAGTAAGAGAGAGAAAAGTGGGGTAGAGAATGTGAGAAATGATTGGGAATGATGTAAAGTGGAAAATGATTGGGTTGATGACCTAGGTCGCGACTTTCTGCTTGGGAGGGTGAAAGTGGGTCAATTTAAATAAAGTTGGATTAAGAGTAAAACCGGGTCGCGACCCAATTAGCGCGACCTCTGCTTGGGGATGGTCTAATTACAGCGGATTGATTAAATACATAAGCAAAAGTGGCTATGAAATTGACAAGAAATCAAAACTTCTACAGTACCCTTTATTAATGAAAAGATTTAAAAAATTTGACAACTTAAATGTGGGAAATAAAAACAAGGAAAAAAATGACTCAACCAAATTTCAATCCAAATTCTGCCAAAGGCGGGAAAGATGGTAAAATAGTGCAGCAACGAACAAGGTCGCCGTCAATTACTAATGCAGTTCTCGTCGGCTACGAGAAGGATGTTGGGTGAGTTCCTTCGAAATGTCTACTTATAAAATCTTGATCCTATGACTCGGAATTCTGTTCCTAAAAATATACAGTATATTGTTATCTTATTTTCCAGTAGCATACTCTCTCCTATTCTCAATAACATTTCCTATTTTTATTTTTGTCTATTCACAATATTTTCCCTATTTCATTTTTTGGTAAGTGTTTGTGTGGTCCAAAATTAATTGTATGGTGGGGTAGTGTATTTGTGTGGTCCAAATTTAATTATATGGTGGGGTAGTATGTTTTCTTAATTTTTGTGTTAAAATGAAAGGGAAAGGTTATTGAGAATAAGACTTCATAATGAAAAAAAAAAAAAAACTTTTTCAATAGCAAGAAAAAAATAGGTAGTCTGTGCACATATACATGATTATGTATGTAATGACTAGGATACCATATTGTTTACCATACTGTAATATTGATGCTGTTCTTAACATAATTTTCATATTGGGTCATTCGGAAATGACGTTACAGCTTACGCAGCTAAAGGGTTTTATCCAAGTACATGCTACATACAGTACTCGATCTCACTATTTGAGGTACTTCTTGCGATACTGGGGTCATGTTGTCGTCGTACTCCATACTTATTCAGCTAAATACGATGGTCAGTATACTAGATGTTTTTTCATACAATATGAAGGTAAATCACATTGCCAATAAGTAGCTAATTAGCCTATCTAAATATTTGTAAGAAGAGTGACCTTCTGTAAGACAAAGATCTGCCTTTTCTTTCAAACATGTGATTCTATTCCTCATCTCTTTACCCTCTTCTTCAACCATCAGTTTTCTTATTGCTTTTGAAATGTATTCTCTTTTCATGCCCTTCTCCAACTGCAAACCAATCTTCCATTCCTCGCTCACATATCTTGCATTCATGGGCTGATCGCCAAAAAATGGTAGGCAAAGCATTGGAACCCCTTCAGAAATGCTTTCCATGGTCGAGTTCCATCCGCTGTGAGTCCAAAACCCGCCAACAGCAGGGTGGGACAATACCTTTGCTTGAGGCGCCCATCTCACAATAAGTCCTCTTTTGCTCACAATGTCTTCGTATCCCTCGGGCAATGGATAACTATTATCCGACCCTTGAATCAAACCAGACCGAACTACCCATAGGAAAGGCTGCTCACTGTCAGCCAGTCCCCAGGCTACCTCCAGAAATTCAGCCTCGCTCATTGCTGCGACACTCCCAAAGCTAACGTAGAGTACCGACTTTGGTGCTTTGGTGTTTAGCCAGGCAATAGATGTTTGGTCTTCTGTCCATATGCTCACTTGCAAAGCTGGTAAATATTTGTGTATTGGACCGATAGGAAAGATGGGAAAGGGAACTATTTGTTCAAGTCTAGCTATGAAGGCATCTTCAAGTTCCTCGAAGGTGTTGCAGATAATTCCTTGGGAAGTCTTGATCTCATTTAACACATTAGTCAGTAGATGATGACGTGTCTCTGCAGGAAAGTCTCTGAGTTTCAGAGGTCGAAATTCTGGTATTGGGTCATCTAACTTGGTTTCTGAAATTTTGTCGAGGAAGAAAGGTAAATGTTCGATCATCAACATCAATAATGAGAACTACACTAACCATCTGACTCAAAGACTCAGCTGATGTTTCCAATGTAAAGAAATACGAGTATTCAGTACCTGACAAAATACAACATTATCCCAATGTCTCAAGGGCATTCGATTACCCTTGTGTTAACAACACACAAAAACTGTATATCGCCAATAATTGCATCAAATGACTCAATTCAGTGATTCATTTAGCTTTGTTATTTTAGAATCCAAAACTAAAATATAGGAATCCTTGGCTATATTTAAAATGATGAAAAAAAAACATTTGAAGAAGATATTTCATGATTTCATCTCAGTCCCCTACCCTTGTCGAAGTATCGAATATCCGGAGAACTACTACCAAAGAGAGAATGACTTTCTGTTGGTGTAGAGGTGTAAGGCCAGTGTACTATATAAGGAAGGGGATTAAAATCTGTAGCCTCATTGATTGGAAAACCGACTACGTGACTGATAATAAGATGAGATTCTTAAGGTTAGGAAGTACCATCAAGAGGGAAATAGCCCTTTTCACAAAGGGATGAAAATGAGTTGTAAACAACACACGTCGACAAGCTACCAGTCCTCAGTGCAATCCTGGGCAGATTAAAAGTATCTGCAACAACGCCTGCAAACAAAAACATGGGATCAGCGATCAGGCAGGTAACAGGGTCCTGATCTGTTTCAGCAGCAGCATCTTTCAGAATCACAGAGATGCACTCCCTGAAGGGTTCTTTGCATGCGGAGTTCATATCTGCAAGGACTTTGAAAGAATCAGTAGGCGGGCACTTGGAATACGCCTCGCACAAACCGTCATCCAAAGAATGGAAGGTCATGTTTGGGAAATTGGTTGGGTTAATAGGATTATAAGTGCTATGGATGACAGTAATGGAGAAGCCTTTGCAGTAGAGGAGATTTGCCAGATGCATCATTGGTGTTATATGGCCTTGAAATGGTGCAGGGAACATGAGTATTCTGCAATTCATCTTGTTTTGCTGTTTGGCAATCGCCATTGGAAGTTTGGAACAAATGGTCCAAGGGATAAAAGTATTGACACAAAATTCTCTTAATCTATCCTCGGTTGGGTTTGGGCGTTTGGTAAGCATTGATTTACTTAAATAGTTGACATACAGTCGGAAGCTACAATGCCATCAATAACCTCAGGATCCGGTCCTACCCATACTCTAAGTAGAAAAACCCGATGGCTTTATGCATCAAGTCTCATTTCAGACGGGTGGCATCCGTCCTAAGTTTAGACGATAAAATGTGAGCATTTTACATTTTTACGATAAATTGCCAAACATTTTCTGATAAAAAGTTATCACCAGTTCATTGTTAGAAAGCGACAATTTTAGTTATAACTTTTATCGTTAAATGGTCATATTTTGTTATAAAATGGTGACATTTTTCTTGTCTTTTAAGTTACGACTGTCTGAAATGAGAATTTGTGATATGATGGGCACCATTGTCATTTACTGTTTTGTTTGGTATTGCTGAGATGTGATTCCTGTGACTAATATGGTTGTCTTATTTTGATTGTAGTTATTGTGATTAGACCTGGCAAAACTGACCCGACCCGAATAACCCGACCCGATAAGGCTGACCCGAGACCCGAAAGCGACCCGGAATTGCCTGACCCAAGGATGACCCGAAACCCGAATTGACCCGACCCGACCCAGACCCGACCCGAACCTTGACTGACCCGAAAGAGACCCGACCCAAAATAACCCGACCCGAAACCACCGACCTACACACGACCCGATTTGAAATGACCCTAAATGACCCAATTTATTGTGATTAGGGGTGACAATGAGACGAGACGGCCTACGTGCAGCTCAAGCTCGACTTAGTCCAAGTCGGCCCGTGCCAGTTTGCCTCGACACGGGCTTGACTCGAAAACTAACTTGATCATTTTGACCTGAAAATGGCCTAAATAAATCGGATATGTATCTAAAATAATCCGACCCAAAATGACCCATACCCGAAATGACCCAGACCCGAATTGACTCAAACCCGAAACTGACCCAAACCCGAAACCGACCCGACCCGACCCGACCCGAAAGATTGAGCAAACCCAAGATGACCCGACCCATATTGACCCGACCCAAACCCGACCCGTTTGACCCATTTGCCAGGTCTAATTGTGATTAATAGTAAAGAGGAACTTTATAATTAATTAATAAGTATATACAGCCAAAATCATGTAATTAAGGGATCTGGAAACAAAGTGCTAAATGCCAATTTGTTATAATCAGCACTTGCCTATTTAGAATGAATGCAAGTCCAACTCGTGCCAACTTTTACCCCTTTTAGTATGAACTAGTTTTGTAACCCGTGAAATTCACGAGATGGTAAAAGTCGGTACTTTTGAACATTTTTGTGAAACTCCTGTTAGATGTGCACATGAGATTATGAAAATAGCGGTTTAGTACAAAATCATAATTAGATTTTGAATAATACGTAGATAGCTGATGGTAAGAAATCAAAATAAAGGGTGTGTTACGTGTGTAGTCCGTGAATAAAATAACTCTTCATTGTATCCAACTTTGAAACTCTAAAAGTTAATGTCTTTAACCATCGGCCATCGCTTAGGTTTCCAACTTTTTAATGCCAAATTTATATTTTGCACGACTAAAACATTAACACTTATAAGTTTCTCGCATGCATATGAAGACCATAATAAATAAAGTAACATGCACGGTATCTGGTTTTAATCTGATTTTTGAGTATCTTAATCCAATACGAATTTCCACTTTATCCGCGTAACGTATATATTCTATCTGGTCTTGGTTCAATTTGTGTAACTTTATGTCTTATTTTCATTTTTTTCGGTGATTTTATGATTTTTCATAAGAATGTAAAAGAGTATTATAAAGTATTAAGAGTAAATAACTTTAAAATGTATAAGTGTAATAAGATTGAGTCACAAATATTTTCCATGTTTCGTGTTTCTCTGATTTTATTTAAACATTTACTATAAAAAATAACGGAACAGTAACACAAACCGTATATCCGGTTTCAAGATTTGCTTATACGTATCTGAAACGTTTTTTATGTAAATCGTATCGAATATACGATAAATTCGTATATTGAAAACGTATACTCTATCGTATATTTTTGCTCCCCCACTTCTTAAATAATGTTCTCTTGCTTTCTTTCAGCATCCTTATCTCATATACTCATAATATTAAACTCGCATTGAAAGATCCTAAGGCCGAGTTTAACGCAGTCTTAAGAAGAGTCTGAACATGTGTCTTATTGTGAGATTTACAAAAGTTGAGCGTGGCAGAGGGATGCAGTGATATGACCTGTAGTAAAGTCTTAGAGTGGGTCTTGGAAATATCCAAGACCAATGAACAATTTTCTATTTGTATAAAAAAAAATAGGTTAATGGGTCCTATATATTTTGGTTGATAATTTTGACGGGTATGAGGGATAAAGTGGAAGAAATAAAAGAGTCTGAATTGAGTCTTTAGAATAAAATAATAATATTTTATTGTGTGAAGAGTCTCAATTGAGTCTTGTCAAAAAAAATTCAATTTTGTGTCTCCTCTTTTTTTTTTTTTTTTACCCTCCCTCTTCCCCTATCTTCTGGGATGCTATGCAAACACTCCCACAATTTTTTTTGTTTTTTTAATAAGAGTGTGTGCCCCTAGTTTCCCATATTTATAAACAACCAAGTAGTCGCCAAAAATTAATATATACAATCTTGAGCAAATAATGTTACATACAAGAATCCGACTCTGTCTATAAAAATGTATGAAAATCTTTGAAAGAGGGACTATAAGAACATTTTGTACAAATCAAAATCTCAGTATATTAACATTCATACTGCATACCATAAGAAATAAACCATTGTGGTTTAGTGAGTTATTATAAATAATATAAGAAATCAATCATCCTACGAATTTGTTTGCATATGACTATATGAGTATTACACAATACTCGTATTTTCTATTACATAATATATGTAATCTATCAGTATTCCTTTTTTGTTTACATCGATTGCTTCAAACTTTGTTGTCCAAAGAAGTACTCCATATGTCACGATTGGCCTTCTTGACTGTAAAAATAGAGCACAGTCATAAGATTGATAAATTGAAATAACAGCTTTTGAACAAAGTGAACCAACAACCATTTGTGTTAAAAATAATACTACATCGAAATAAGCGTGAAAGAATAACAATCATTTTCTATAACAAAACACAACAATTGCCTATATAACAATAGCTCTATTATGACGTGAGTAGAACTACTGCAGAAGTCCCTGTTTTATGAATTCAACTCAGCAATAAGCAGCCATTACCAAATCCCGCTTCCTACCTTCCTTTTTCGTTCTTCGTTGTAGGCATACCTTTCTATTTTGGGTTAACCCCGCTTATTTTCACAAAAAATAAAAAAAAATAAGCAGCCATTGCCAAATCACATATTGAATCAAGGATAAAGAAGACTATTAACAGATACTCAAGCATATGAAGTACACTAACCATCGTCATTGAGGCACATAGGCTTGTAATTTTGAGTGTAATGACACGAAAATGTAATATGTAGAAAAAGATAACTCACCAATTCAATCAATGACAATGGTATCAAAATTTGTCAAGCGGAAGTGCGAAAATAAATTATCTTCACTGGACTCCGCTCCTCGGATGCGAAACCACCACAATTAATTTGTGACGATTGAACATGAGTCCTTCTTTATTGCTTTGGTACTTTTTTCAACATACACATAACTTCTCGGATGCGATTATGACCCTAAGTTTGAACCTACCCATAAAATTAACCAATTCATATCAGTATAAAATTGAAGGAATAAGAAGCAATAATGAACCTACGCTATTGCAATTACTCAATTAGTAAGTCGGAAAATCATAATAATAACCAATACTATAATTGTGCTAATCTACTATAAGCCTATAAACAATTCACAATCTGGATGTGAGACATCAAAGTGAAATTCAAGGAAATTTGAAAAAAAACCCCAAAATTACCTTAAAAGGCTGGCCAAGTTGTTGTTGCCTTTCGAATAATTAGCTTTTGATTATCTTCTTATAACACGAATGTTTTTGATGGAAAGCTCAAGGGTTTACTGAAATGTACTCGACAAAATTGTTGATTAATGCTCAATTATTAGGGAAGATGAAAGTGAAATTTATGAAATAAGGAAATGCGTTATGAAGGAGAAGATACAACGGCAAATTTTGAGTTGTACATCTGTTACATTTTTTACTTTTATCTCTTTTTACGCTTCTTCAGCCTTTCTTTCAACGTGAGGGATAATTTTGAGCTGCCACGTGGATTGCAATGTCTAGCCTTTTTATATTATTTATAGATGTACTCATGTAGCCTGTTTTTAAGGTAGTAATTAAATTAGGAAAATTAATAATTATCTCCTCGTGGTATCCGATCGAGCAAAATAATTGTCACTCTTTGTTTCCGATTATGATAGAATAAAGCAAAATGGCCCACTAAATTGGGGCACGCTTAGTGTGCCTCTCTCGGAGAAAATCGCTCTTTTATTAATTCTAACACTCGCTCAGTGGCTCTCTCAGGCAGACATCTGCGTTCGAAACAGCTTATCTTACATTCTGGAGTTTGAGATTTGAAGGCGCCAAAATGTGGGGGGGCATTGAGTGGACAACCTTAGAGAGCACATACCTCTTTGAATCGGAACTTCTGCTAAGTACTCTCCTGAAATCCACTTTTAGTTTATTAGATGAATGAATTCAGCTCATATCCACTTTGTCTTATAATCCCATGCTTTACATGATTCCAGTGGTCGAAATGACGAAGTATCCGTGCATCCATGTACTATTGTGTACTCCCTAGTAATTATGGAGTGCCTTTTACATATTTCTGTACAGTCTATTTGTGCCTTAAACTAATTAAAGTAAGCGCATTCTATTCGAGTTTAATCTGTGAAATGCAGTGTCTTTCGATAAGTGTGAATTGGCATAAGGTAGAAGATTGGACGAGGCCTAACGAGTTTATTCTTGTCGTCTCACAGAGTCTCACCTGAGTGACTTTGTCTTCCCCATGACCATCTCCGTCTTGCCCAAATGTCTCACTATCCAACGTTACCATATCCTGTTACGCAGTACTGAATGCATTTAATGTGTTGGGATCTTTTATTTGAGGCTCAGAGTTTTTTTGACAGTATTGAATTATATCCTAGTTTCCAGTTTTATTCTCGACGATGTAGAAAGCTTTTTCAATAGCAGCAAAAATAATCGATATCCAACATATAAATAGATAATTCTGTAAGAAATGATTGGAATACAATTTTGTTGACCATACTTCTTGTATTCAATTTCTTTCCTAACCTAATTTACATTATTGGGTTGTTTACAAATAACCTACAGGGGTTTTCGCCACGTACATACGATACCCCAGCTCGCTATTTGAGGGGCCTTCCGACAATGGGGTCATGTTGTTATGCTCCATACGTGTTCAACTGACGACAGTGGTCAATTTACTTGATGTTCTTTCATATAATAAATGTAAATCACATTGCTAATAAATAGCTGATTAGTTCATCTAAATGCTTGTGAGAAGAGTGACCTTCCTTGAGACAAACATCTGCCTTCTCTTTCAAACATGTGATTCTATTCCTCATCTCTTTACCCTCTTCTTCAACCATCAGTTTTCTTATTGCTTTTGTTATATCTTCGCTTTTCATACCCTTCTCCAACTGCAAACCGATCTTCCATTCCTCACTCACATATCTTGCATTCATGGATTGGTCGCCGAAAAACGGTAGGCAAAGCATTGGAACCCCTTCACAAATGCTCTCCATGGTCGAGTTCCATCCACTGTGAGTCCAAAACCCGCCAACAGCAGGGTGGGACAAAACCTCTGCTTGAGGCGCCCATCTCACAATATGTCCTCTTTTGCTCACAATGTCTTCATAACCCTCCGGCAATGTATAACTATCATCCGACCCTTGAATCAAACCAGACCGAACTACCCATAGGAAAGGCTGCTCACTGTCAGCCAGTCCGCAGGCTACCTCCAGAAATTCAGCCTCGCTTATGGCTGCAACACTCCCAAAGCTAACGTAGAGTACCGACCTTGGTGCTTTGGTGTTTAACCAGGCAATGGATGTTTTGTCTTCTGTCCATATGCTCACTTGGGAAGCTGGTAAATATTTGTGTATTGGACCGATAGGAAAGATGGGAAAGGGTAGGATTTGTTCAAGGTTAGCTATTGAGGCTTTTTCAAGCTCCTCAAAGGTGTTGCAGATCATTCCCTGTGAAGTCCTGGTTTCATTTAACACGGCAGTCAGTATATGATGATGTATCTCTGCAGGAAGGTCTTTGACTTTAAAAGGAGGAAATTCCAGTAGTGGATCGTTTAACTTGGTTTCTGAAATTTGCAGACCAAGATGTTGGATTAATGCCTTGAATCGGTTTAGTTGCCACTTCGAGTGATAATGCGGGGGTCTCGCTGACCGGTCAACGAGTCGGGGTCCAGGGGTGAAACGCCCTGGTGGGGGCGCAGGGGCAACGCCCCCGAAACCTAAACGGTATCTGTTAATCTGTTTGGGCTAGGATTCTGTCTTGGGCCTATGGTCTGTTTTGGGCCTTTCTAGGTTATCTGTATTAGGTCTTAGAGAGTAGTATATAAACTCTCTAAGCCTAAGCCTAGCTGTTAGGCTAACTCTGAATCTGAAACTCTGTAATACTCTCAATATTAATATAACTCTCATCCCTTCTAACCACGTAAATCAATCTGTGTGTTATCGTTTTTATTATTCTTTTATTTGTTCTTTCTCGTTTCTGTCATAACACAAGAGACACGTAAATGCTTGATCAACGGCAACAAATGACCAGTTAATCAAAATCTCCTGCTGATGATGGGGCGGGGGAGGTCAAATGTACCAGTATATACTTTATCATATACAACATCACCACTGATTTACCGTAATGGCTTCTGCCTAAGACGGGGTAAGGAGGGCAGATTATGCAGTTTTTTTCCTACCCATGTTTACTCAATTAATATCCGTGTGCTATAGGGAAATTAACTTTTTGTTGGCATAGAGGCGTATAGGGGTGGCAATTGGGTCAGTCGGGTCGGGTTTGGGTCGGGTCATGTCGAGTTCGGGTCGTATCGGGTCAGACAGTCCTTTCGGGTCGGGCCGGGTCGGGTTCGGGTCGTTATCGGGTCGGTTCATTTTCGGGTCAAATGATACATCGGGTCGGGTCGGGTTTGGGTCGGGTCGGGTTTGGGTCGGGTCGTAATCGGGTCCGGTTATTTTTTCGCAATATTTCAATATTTTCCCATTAAATCTAGTTTTAAATTATTATTTGGTTTAATTAATTCATTATTAAGTCAAACATATCAATTTAAACAATAAATCACTTTCATTTTGATCATTATTAAGGTTAATAATTGCCAGAGCGTCAATTTAATTGGGTCAATATCGGGTCGGGTCAATGTCGGGTCGGGTTCGGGTCGGGTTCGGGTCACTGATTTTCGGGTCGTCAACGGGTTACGGGTCGGGTCGGTTTCGGGTTGCAGTATTCTCGGGTCGGGTCGGTTTTGCTCGGGTTTCGGGTCGGGTCAGACTTGCCAGCTCTAGAGGCGTAACGCCCGTGCAATACAGTAGAGGGGATTCTAACAGTGACCTTATGTGTAGGAAAATCGACTATTTGGCAGATAATAGAAGATGTGAAGAATAGAAATTACCGTTAAGAGGGAAATAGCCTTTTTCACGCAGTGTCGACAATGAATTGTAAACAATAAATGTTAACAAGGCACCAGTCCTCAGTGCAATCCTAGGCAGATTAAAACTATCTGCAACAACGCCTGCAAACATAAACATAGGATCTGCGATGAGGCAGGTAACAGGGTCCTGATCTGTTTCAGCAGTAGCATCTTTCAGAATCTGAGAGATGCAATTTCTGAAGGGTTCTGTGCAGGCAGAGTTCATATCAGCAAGGACTTTGAAAGAATCGGGAGGAGGACACTTGGAGTACGCCTCACTCAAACCGTCTTCCAATGAATGAAAGGTCAAATATGGGAATTTGGTTGGATTTAGAGGATTATAAGTGGTTTGGATGACAGTAATGGAGAAACCTTTGTCATAGAGTAAATTTGCTAGATGCATCATTGGTGTTACATGGCCTTGAAATGGTGCAGGGAACATGACTAATCTGCGACTCATCTTGTTTTGCTGCTTGACGATCTCCATCGGAACTTTGGTCAGTCTCTGAAGGTGTGAAGCTTGGATACCAACTTCAGAGGATACAAGTATTGACACAGAATTCTATCTTGATCTATTGCCAGTTGGGTTTGGGTTTATCGGTAAGCATTGTCGACATATAGTCGAAAAAAAAAAACAATGGCTTTATGTATGTGTCTTGACAATTTCACACAGAAAGATGGGCAACATTGTCATTTACATGTTTGTGTGGTGTTGGATTTGTGAGAAGTCATATTTGTCAGCTGTGACTAGTTTGGTTGTCTTATTTTAGTTATAAAGTAATTGTGCTTTAAAAAAGAATTCTGAAAAGTCAAGTGTTGAATATAGAAAGAGGAACTTTATATGTATATACAGCCAAAACCATGTGATTAAGGGATCTGGAAACCAAGAGTAAAACGCCAATTTTTATAAGCAGTAATATTTGACAATCTTATCATAATATATGAATGTTTAACCAATGAAAGAGTCGTCTTACATTGTTAAACGGTCTTATTCTATATTCTACAATTTGTGTTAATTATGAAATATGAATGTAGTCTGTTTTAAGGAAGTAATTAAACCAGGAGCATTATTGGAATTTATTCGAGTATGTTCATTGATGTGGGAAGGTAACATATCCCAGAATATCAAACATCAATTCTATGTCACATTATGCATAACTGCCTTCTAGTTATTTGTCTTCTATTATGATGTGCAAAGCTGATACAACCAGGGCATTCAAACTTTTCACCTGATACACTTACTACCTTAATCTTAACCAATAGGCCTGGATTTTCTTCGATATTTTTATTACTTCTATCACTCTCTCAGCGGCTTTCCCCTGCAGAGAAAGGACAATCTTCCTTTAAAACAGCTTATCTTGCGCTCAGTTCGACACCTGAAGAAGCTAACCTGCGAGGACATGGGGCATACGGCCTTAAAAAACACAGGCGTCTTTGAATCGGAGGGTAAGTGCTTCCCTGAATTGGAGCTTCTGGTGAGCTCATATCCACTTTTACTTCATACTTCTGCACGTAACATGATTCCAATTGTCGAAATGACGAAGTGCCCAAGCATCAGTATGTACTTAGGACGAGTAATTTTGGAGCACCATTAACATATTGCTGTCTAGTCTGTTTGTGCCTTAGAATGATTAATTAAAGTGCGTGCATTCTGTTCCAAGGATAATCTTTGAAACACAATGTTATATAAACTCTTGAGATTGAATAACAATATACATACATATGAAACGAGGGCGTTGTGGACTATCGATGGAAGGGAAGATAACTGTCAACTGACAGAGTAGACGGTTTATCTTATTTTTCATATTTTTTTGTTCTTATTCATGAAATTGTTAGCAGAGTGATACAAATATATGCCTCAAAAGGATGAGAGGTAGCTAATGAGGCTTTCTAAAGATTTGTAAGAAGAGCCACCTTCCTTTAGACACAGACTTGCTTTTTCTTTAAGTGTTGAAACTCTGTTTCTCATTCCTTCACCATCTTTTTCTGCCATTAATTTTCTTACCGCCCTCTCAATTTCATCTCGTTGCATCCCCTTCTCTAATCGTGTCCCAATCTTCCAACCGTCAGTTACATGCCTCGCATTCATATCCTGGTCAGCAAAGCACGGTAGACAAAGCATCGGCACACCTTCACAAATGCTCTCTAAAGTCGAGTTCCATCCACAGTGAGTCCAAAACCCTCCTACAGCTGGATGAGATAAAACATCTAACTGAGGGGCCCATTTGACAACGTGCCCTCTTCCTTGTACTATATCTAAGTAACCCTCTGGCAATAAATCACTGGCTTTTGAACCTTCACTCAACCCAGGGCGAACCACCCATAAAAAAGGTAGTCCGCTGTTAGCCAGTCCCCAGGCAATCTCTTGGAACTCATCTTCGCTAATTGCAGCTAAGCTACCGAAACTCACATAGATTACAGACTTGGGTGCTTGTGTATTTAGCCATGAAATGGATGTTTGATCCTGTGTCCATATGCTTGGTGCAGAAGTTGGGGAATATTTGTGTAATGGGCCTATTGGAAAGACGGGTATTGAAAGGACCTCGCGAGCTTTAGCAATTGAGTATAGTTCGAGTTCCTCAAACGTGTTGCAGATAAGTCCTTGTGAATTCTTGGTCTCTTTCACTATTGTCTCTATTAGCTCATGCTGCACTTCTGGAGGCAGGTCTCCGAATTTGAATGGAGGAATCTCCAGCATTGGTTCGTCTGATCTCGACTCTGAAATAAAGAATTGAACAAGTTGGATGACATATTTACTGCATTGTTCTGTATCTCTGAAGAGAAATGCATTCTGTCCTATGAGCTCTGATAGATTTCAGTAATATACAGCTTATTTTTAAGTTCTTTTGTATCATGTTATTCTTCAGGTTCGCTGACTAAGCTGCACATATAGCAAGACTGACTTAGCAATGCATTGTGCCATGAACTCGAGCATTTTGCTCTCTGGAAATCAGCTATTAAAGGTTAACAAAATATGGCAGTCAACTTAATCATGTTACATCTAATTTAGGGACAGTGACATCCAACTTGAACCCTGATCCACTCCATATCCGTTGGGTTCCACAGTCGGAAATATTCAAACCCCATAGGGCCATACATCCAACGGATTGAGATGTCTTTCATCCGAAAATGTGACTATTATCTATGGACTTGAATTGTAGTACCAAACATAAATTCACATTTACAACAAACCAGCTGCAAAGTTTTATAGAACTGCAGAATGTAGTAAAAATTTCGCTCTTTTTTTTCCCACAGAAAGTCAGAAACTAATATTTGATCTTTACCAGAAAGTTTGAAACGTTTGATAAAGAGAATATCCGCTTCACTGTCAACATATTCATAGGTCCAAAAAACGAAGCCAATAGTACCATGTTGGCATCACTGCATCACATACCAAAGAGATCTTAGCTAAGTGGTTAAGGCTGAGGTATCATGACAATAGGTCACGGGTACTAATCCCCTTCCCCCTATACTGGACTGGCCTTGCGCCTCATATCCTACAGTAAATTGCCCATAAACAAAAGGGTTCCTACTTTTGCTTTATTTTGTGAGGTGAAAATAAAGAAAATGTAAATTATTGACTGAGACGAAGGGAGTAATTATCAGCACGAAATCGATCAATTGAGGTAGGCAAGTGAAAAGGGTACCTTGTAGGGGAAAATAGCCCTCGTCTTTGAAAACCTGCAAAGATTCATACACAACAAACGTAGACACACTACCTGTCCTAAGCACCATCCGTGGCAACTTATAACAATCAGCAACAAAACCAGTAAAGTCCCACATGGGATCAGCAATCAAACAAGTAATACAACCTCCCTTCAGAATCTCCCCTAAGCATTCTCTAAAGGGTTCCAAACAATTTCTGTTGAGAACTGATAGTATATCAGTGTAATCATTAGGGGCAGGGACAGTGTTTTCGGGTATGCCGTCGTCGAGGAAATGGAAAGTGAAGGATGGGAAAGTGGTGGGATTGAGAGAATTGTATCGAGCCTGGATGATGGTAATGGAGAAGCCATTGGAGTATAAGAGGGTTGCTAGATGCATCATTGGTGTTATGTGTCCTTGATATGCTGCTGGAAACAGTACTAGTCTTCTTTCATTCTGCTTCTTTTCTTCCATTAGAGTCTCTTCTTACTGATTTATTATCAAGCTGATTATTATTGTGTTATTAAAAATAAATGATTGCAGTGTTTAATTTTGGTTTTTCCAACGAATGGCGTTAGTCGTGTTGTGTTATGTCTTGTTTTGAAAAACAGTACTAGTTTGGAAAGTTGGTTCTTTGAGAATTGTAAGGCACAAATGATTCTACGATGAAGCTTTGTTTTGTTTGGGTCCGTTGCGTATTCAAATAGAACTAAACAGATGGTGATTTTTCTCACCTATTGGAATCAGATCTACTCATAGGGTTTTTTTTGTCAAACACAAATTTTAAAATTTTTTTTTTTTTTCAAACACTACTTTTAAAAATACTATTTATTAAACACAACCTTTAAAAATTATTTTTTTGTTCAAACACGACAATTTGGCCGGACTTTGACTAACATTAAAGAAAGTCGGTGGTGAGTCAACATTAATTAGGTTATCACGTGTAACCAATTTATTTCCCTCTCTCCATTCTTTCATCGTCACTCTTCCTTTTCACCTCTCTCTTTGACAAAACCATCATAATATCTACTTAACTTTTAGCTGTTTACATATTAATCAACTAAATCCATATCATTATCTTGTGTTTATCGAAAGAAACCCGATTGAGAATTTTTGCTAATTGAACTCACATGCAACAAACTAATTGGGAATTTTTGCTAAAAAATTAAGTTAGTGTTTACTTTTTGCTGATTGAACTCACATGCAATTAGACATGGCAAAAGTAACCCGTTCCGTATGACCTGACCCGAGACTCGAAACTAACCCGAGTTGCATAACCCGAATATAACCCGAAACCCGAATTAACCCGACCCGACCCGAACTTGACATGGATTCCACTAGACATGTAACTGACCCGACCCGAAACCACCCGACCCAAAAGTGACCCGATTTAAATGACCCAAAGTGACCCGGACAAGCCAATTTGAAGTCACGGTTAATAAAATTACATTAATTTGACCAGACTAATACTTAAGATACCGTAAAACACTTCTATAAAATAACATAAAAAAGGATATCTTAAATATTATATTACGTAAATTATGACCTTTTATAAGCCGACTCAAATTAATCAGACCCGAACTAACCCGGCCTGAAATAACTATTAACCCGAAAATGACCCGGCCTGAAATGACCCAACCCGTTAACCCGAAAGTGACCCGACCAACAAACCCGAAACATGCCCGACCCGACCCGAACTAACCCGATAAATTGATAAATCCGAGTTGACCTCACCTGAATTGGACTGACCTGAACCCGACCCGAGTGACCCGTTTGCTAGGTTTACATGCAATCAAATTCATCTTTTCCTCAATTTCAGCCTCAAAACAACACTTTTGGTCTTCTAATCATTCCAATCTTATTTTTTGTTCCGCAATTTTCGACTTCAAACCCTTAACTTCATTTATGGGATCGTCAACCACTTGAAATAGTTGCAACCACGCATTACAGTTTCCGGGTGATAAAACTAACATGTTAGAAACCTTCTACCTGAATTTCTTTCCGTCATAGAAGTTTTCAAAGAGGCAGGAATTCCACAACGACATTTGAGAAGCAGAGTTGAGGAGCAGAGTTGTTGACGAAGACTGTGAGCTGCTACTGAACATTATTAATGCAGAACTATTTTAAAGGGGTTGAGTTTAAAGGTGAGACAGATGAAGGTAGGGAGAGAAATAGTGTTTGGTGGATATTAAATAGAAAAGGGTTTGGTAGATAAATAGAGGGAAAATGAAAAAGAGAGTGAAGTGAAATAGAGGGAAAACAAAACAGAAAGTCAAACAAGTTTCACATGCACGTGCCATACATTTTAATTGCTAAATCATTTAAGTGGACGGAATCCGGCCAAATTGTCGTGTTTGGACAAAAAATGATTTTTA
>JAIUZE010074865.1:0-25438 GCA_022085475.1 Heliosperma pusillum
TGAGAAACGATCAGCACTTCCTCTTTTATCCAATTGCATCTTCTATCTTTATTATTTTCATCAACAATTACACATATACACGTGTTCCACAAAATCCATTAACCTCTTGCGGAGTTACTAACACCTTTAAACCAAAACTCTTAAATCTGTTTTACCTCAAAAATAGAAACAAATTTTTATCCTCAAATCTCCAAATGATATACAACTATTAATAATTTCATTAAATCCAATTCCGCATGAAATTCTAGTAATCATTAACTTAATTCTTCGAATTTACACCGCCGTAACATCATTCACCTTAAGCCTCATAACATTCCATGTATCACATTTTGAAATTAATTTAGCGGCCTTAATTAACCGTTATTTGAGAACTTCACAATTCGTTTCTCCGTCATCTCACATCCACAAAACTAGGTATATCTCAAATTCCTTATTGATCGTTAAAATCAACAGATACTCTAGTAATTTTAGCATTATCTATTGACGTCAAATCACTAAATGGCCACTAAGAGTTCCCTGAAAATTCACCCTTAGATTTTCTCCATCGGTCAATTACTATAATTGGTAAAATTCTTCTTAGTATAAATTACTTAAAACATTATCTCTTCACATGCTACAAGCCTCCAACAACTACGAAAATCTTTACATATTGTTATAACGGTTACCTCAAATAACCAAGTGTTCCTCAAGAATCTCAATCAATATCATGCTACGTCAGACTTCTATCTTTCACTCAAGTTCCATTGGTCATGTCCATTACTTTTCCATAAAATATGTATCCTTAATCATATCCTTAACTTCATCACAAATATTAACTCCATTTGCTCTTTGATGAACAATTGTATATAAGCCTCATATCCTCTTTTGACTTCTCGCGACATTACATCCTCTTTTCACAATTAATCATAATCTTATGCCTCTTTACTGAATCCACACGCCAACAATAATTCCTTAAGTATATTGGTAATCGCTTGTTCTTAATATCTTAGGGCACGTAAATATCCAACTTACTACACAAGATCACGCCACACAGTTAGCTACTATCCCAGTGTCCATTCTATTTCTTATAACTATTATTCTTTCTAAACATACTACTTTCGTTCCAATAAAAGATAGAGATATAATATTTGGTGATATCATTTAAACAAATAGTGTCTTATTTCACTCCTTCAACATATGAGACTTAAAGATCTCAAATCGATTTCAATGTCATGGATGTATCTCATTCTACTACATGTAGCGTTAATATCACACCCAGTTATTTAGACAACAATCGTATGTATAACATCTCACATTATTATTCACATGATTGAAATTCTTCCTTAAAACTAAATGTCAACAGTGTATACGTCATCTCGTACTACCGTCTATACAATTGATACCTCAACAATCATTTGTACCATCAGGACTAAGCATCCAAGGTTATTCAACCAATATTATATCATAATCAGTAGGCCAACATTGTACCAACTCAAGTATCCATCTTTGTATGAATAATAAATAGGCTAATAATTGTCTAAGCTAATATTCACCCTTTATTGTCTTAGATAAAATAATTATAAATATCCACGATATAGTTAGCTTGTATGTTCCTAATAACTAGATTGTACCCACGTGTACTACATAAATCCTCGTAATTATCGCCATTGAAATCCCACTCGAATTCCGCACTAGATCACACTCTTCCTCGTGTTCATCACCTTCTCTTGCCTTCTCTAGTGGCGTACATCCTCTCCCTTTCTTTATTTAGAATTAATCAGCGACTCTTTATGGCCAGTTAGACTATATAGCCCATAGTTATCATGATCACAATCTATAAGCTCAAATTACTGATCTTATCTACTCTGCTTCTTTAATAAAGTTAACTACCCTATTTTTTTTTGTTCCCCATACATAATCTCTTGCCACTCCACATGTTTCATATTCATCCAACTAAGTCTTTTATTTCATGGTGTGGTTGGTAAGCTAGCTCAAACACGTGAACTTATCTTTCTCACTAATGTGTCCACAAGGTCTAAAGGAGCGTCTCAAAGAGATCAAATATTATAATATATCTTACTCGGACAAACTGTTCATTCTAATTACCTTTAATTTTAAACAAAACCAGACTTTATATGCATCACGCATCCGAGCCTCAAATATACCTCACATATTACAAACCAATAGATGATTCTTTCAACTCTTTTCGCAAATTCTAATAAGTATTACCATAAGTAAACTAGTTCTTGAACACACCTCAATAAAATTCACTTACATCACTCTAGGCCATTGTTCTACTCATCCCAAACGTTTCAATTGTTCTTTCTCCTTATGTATACCAAAATTAAAGTGATCTCTTAATACTAATTACCTTAAACTATTCTACTCGATTAAGAACCACAACCATTTGCGCTAAGCTTTCATTCTCTCAAAGTTATGTTGCGACCTAATTTCCCAATGTCATACCTTTTGTAATTCCTTAGTCATACTAAAGCAAAAGAAGTATCTAGCCTCTCATTTAAATCTACGAAATTCTCCACCAAAATGTATTAATAACCCATAAATTACGATTTACATCTTGACGACTCAACTTCATCATTGATCCAATATAATCCTTACACTTATCCTCAAAATACCATTCAGTGCATTAAGTGGAGTCAACTTGATAACATCATACATTCATACTCTATTCCAATATCTTTTCATTACTCGAAGCACAATCACCTTTAATATCCACATCATAAATATCATCCCAGTTGAGCAAGTCATATTACCTCTATTCTCTCAGCAAGTACTATTATTTTCTACACATGTTATCTCTAAACCACCGATCTTCACATTACATCATCATCATTCTCAAATATAATAGCGTAAATGTTCATCTTTTTTTTTTTCAAACTAAATAGTTCTTCATAATCCACCAAGTTAAATCGAATCATTGGTATAATAGTCATTCCAGAAAAGTTATCTACTGATATATCTCAATAACTTTCGTATCATTATCACAACAATAACATACTTATCAATACCTCAATTCATCGCTCATTTACGAAGAAATATTTAGTCCTACATCTCATAAATTTTCAAGATTTCTTAATCAGCAACCACAAATAGGTGTATTCAGTTATGCAGACTTCCCTAAGTTCCAAATTCCTCTCAAAGTTATCCTTGTTATATAGTCTAACTAACTTTTCAAGTAAGCTCTTTTGCATCAGTTTCTTGCATATCAACAACTAATTAACAATATCCCTCCTTACCATATGAACATTCTCCAAACACTAAGGTTCCCAAATAAAATGTACTATTACGTTGATCATATAGCCAATGTCCCTTAAAGAATGTTCAGCTATACCTACTACACTTTCACTTTGCTTATATATACCAAAATTTTAATGCCCACTTATTGTCCAAACTTTGTACACAATTTTTTTTTACCTCAATTAAACACTAGAATAGTTCCACTTTAAGTTCCATTGCAACAAACAATACCAAAGGCTAATAAGTAGTGCAATATTTGATTTAAATTATATTATTAGTCATTTTTAAATCTAGGATTATACTCCCACGTAAATCTTCACTTGTAATATCAAGTCTCAAAATCTATAATGTCAATAATTCATTAGTGTTAAAACAATTTACAACTCACGATTTCAATTAGTTATATGATCACTAAAACTGTAACATCTTGTTACCACTCCAAATAGAACCAATAGCCATTTCATGCAATACATTCCCAATAATGATAGTCATCACATTACAATTTGAATTATAAGATAAATTCTAATGTATATAATCTCAACGAATTCAATATGTTAAACATCTCAAGTACCATCACAAGTTAAGATTCCATTCCATAACACCATATTATGTGCATGCTCAATTTCACTTCAAATCATATTAACATACAACATTGCATACCATTTCCATATCCTTTACAAATCATAATGTTCAATTAGTCAAGTCGATTCCAACAATTTGTAACATACGTCCCATACAATCCCACACTCATCTCACACGCGTCATTTATTATCGTATTTTTTTTTTAAAAAAAAACTTTTTGAAAATATTTACTTAGGTCGGTCGATTCACGGGCGGTGAAGAGATATGAAGATCTAATCACCTATCCAAGAAGGAAACCCGCTCTGATACCACTTTGTAACACCCCCATAATCCGTTATATTTAAAAATAGAGTTTTCATGTAAAATTCGGAACATGGATGTGTCACATTTGAACCAATTGTAGTAGAAGTACTTAAATCATGTAATTCAAAGGGGTAAATGTCCACGTGAATTAAAAACCAAAGAGTAAAATCCGATTACAACCAAATCCAAATGCTTGCGGAAGCGAATAAGTTTGATGATGCAAAATAAAGATAATTGTCTAAACATTGGTTTACAATAAAAAAAAACAATAACGCGCGCGCTCTCCTGTGGTTCCCAGGTCCTAGTTCCTTGGATTACCTGTCACACGATCTGCTCTCACAATAGTGGTCATAGCAGTTCCAATAAAGGACAAAAACAAAAGAGGGTCAACAATAATGTTGAGTAAGGTAAACAGTCCAAAAGTAAATAAGAGTTTTACTTAAATTTAGAATTCATAAGAAAGTAAAATATCATTGAGAAGTTCAAGTTTCTAAATAAGGAAATCCGATCCAAAATAGTTAGTCCTTCGAAATCTTAAAACACTTTCCTTCGAAGAAAACATTTCTTCACTTTCTTTAGTAAGTAATGGATAGAGGCCGTATGGAGAGGATCCCCTCGCCCTAGTCCGGATAAGACGGGGTTCACCAAACCATGTACAATAACTGTCCAAAAATCCCGAGTGTGCACACCCCTCCAAGGGCCAACCCCAAGGAGGAAGATAAGAGTACGGGGTCTCGATCAACTAACCCCCACCAGAAGCTCTGTATAGGAGGTCCCCTTTTATTATTTGGGAACAACCTACCCCTCTACCAAAACCGTTCAAACCAAAAATCAAAACCCTTTCCAAACAATAAAATCCATTTCTTGAGATTAACAATCTCCATAATTTGTACAAAAGATCAAACGGTTTTGGTTTTCAAACTCTTAAAAGTTATGAGTCCTTTATTATATTTCAACACTTCAAAGGATGGAATAACATCAATTATTTTTCAATATTTCATCACGATAATCCAAACTTATAATAACAACCATTATAAACATTATACACCAAACAACATTTGAAACAATACTCAATATTTCAAGAATAGTGTATGGACAAGCGTTTCCCTTACCTTATGAGCTGGTCTAGAAGTTTAAAGTGCTTCTTCTACAAATCCCGAGTCTACAATATACATAAAGTACTCGTTACTAAATTATTCCAGACGGTCCTTAACTAGTTCAATTGATTTTATGCATTTTACTCTGTTTTTGTTATGTTTCCATTTTTAACGTTTTGTTCCGAGTTTTATTCTTAAGAAAGCGAAATACGTTCATGATCAGAATATTTAAGAGTATTTTATCAAGTTGGTGCTTTTAGTTTAACAAGTTATAGCTTATACACTTGGTTTACACAAGTTTACTATCTTATACATACTTTACGGTTTTACAGATTCTGAACAGTTACTTCAAAACATCATAACTCCTTTGTTACTTAACTTGTTTGGGTAAGACCAGTGAGGTTGAATTTTTTAAGATATCCTACAACTTTAAGTGTCAAATACTAGCAGTCCAAAAACGAGTCTAAGACCTCTGAAATTTCTGTTTAGTAAAACGTGACGGTTTACGAGTCACAGAAAGTTTTGGGCTGGTTCGAGTGTTTAAATAGTCGAAATATCGGTTTACAAAAAGCCAAAATGCATGTATTTCATTAAAGTTTATCATAGTCAAATATCAAGAATTTATCTTTAGTATAACTTTATCTACTAGTGGTCTATTCGAAAAAGGTAGATTCTCAACTATCGATCTAAAGAACAATATTTTATCAGATTTCCATATTGTCATTTTGTTTTGAAAAAATCATATAAAATCAAATACTTAATATTTTTGGACGAAACCAACTCCAATAGGTCTAGTATTTAGTCTACCAACGTTTATGTTTATACACTGTTAGCCAAAAATAGGTTTAAGATTTACTATTGGTCGGATCTTTAACCAGTGGTCAGAATATGAGTCACAAAATGTTCTTAAGTGGATTACAAAGATTATAAATTCAAATGAGTTGATTACAGGGCCTAATATTCTCTATATTCATTATAGTTCATTTTGGTAAAAGGGTTTGTCCTTATTTATCCTTTAAATTACTTTTTAAGACACAAACATTGGGACTAGCATATTCGATTGTCCAGAATCATGTTCTTTTTGTATGATTTTTCATTTGCAAACGACTCATGGGATTATGACAAAATTTTGTACACTTATTATAGACAGGAAGACATACGACACATATTTTTTTAATAGCAATAACACAAGTCTAAGTTGGATTTTTATTCTGTTAATTATCAACCTCCGGATTTGACACTTTGATGATTGTTATGTGTATAGGTTCTTGCATGCATGTATGAAGACTCTTATAGTTCGTTTAAGGGTTTGTGTTACTCAAGATTAAGTGTTGAATGAGAATAAAATGCTAAAAGTTTAGTATTCTAGCCCTTACAAGGTGCAGATCTTTGTGTATAAGCAAGATCCTCCTCCTAGCTTCCTCTTCTTCTTCCTCTTCTCTTTTCTCGGTTCCTCTTTGCTCTCCCTCTCTCTATACTTTGTTTTTTTTTGTTGTTGATGCTTGTTTTGAATGGTAATCTGGTGGGAGGTGAAGTGAGGAGTAAATAGGAGGAATTATGGGGAAGGGTAAAAGAAGAAGTGTTGGGAAGAGAAGGTGTAGGTAGAGTGGTTATGGGAAAGACAAAAAGAAAAGTGTTGGGAAGGGGGAGGTGTAGGTAGGGCGGCACAAGCATGGGGAAGGGGGTCTATTTCCCTCATTATGGCAGCTAGGATTTGGTGTTTGATTTGGGTTTTCGCGCGACGGAAAAAGATACGCGAGACGGTGATTTATGCAACTTCGAAATGCAATACAATTTCACCAATTATCGACACCAGAATTATATATGTTCTTTCTTGTTTTATCATGGGTGAGTTTATTTAAGGATTGTATTTTACTATCATTTATTCTCAATGTGTGACGATAAAGTTGATTATTAAATTTAGCGACTCGAGATCGCGGTAATCGCATTGTTACCAATTTTTCCATTTTATCACCTATTGATTTTAGCTTCATAAATATCTTTATTATTATTATTATTTTTTTTTTATAAACTCCTTTATATTTTATTGACGGATTTTACGGGTATTACAAATAGGGTACTTTATTAATTAATCTCGAGATATTTGATTAGTTTGAGAGGAAGGAATTAGAGTGTTTTTTTTTGTTTTTTGGGGGACGGCTAGGGAATGGAAAGTAAATGACAAAAAGTCCATGAATGATTAATTTGCGTCCATAAATGAGCAATTTATAGCTAACATTTATCCTTATATCCAAATTTTCCCTTATTACTAGTCTACTAGTATGGATCCCGCGCAATGCATGCACGGTATGTGTAGAATTTTTATATTGTAAGGTATTAATTAATACTTATACATTTTAAATTGGGATTTCAATAATATTTAATATTTCACTAAATTGTTTTTTTTATATTATGAAACTAAAAATTGAAATGAAAAACTAACCAAAGAGCATTGAGTAAAGTTATGAAGTGTGTATTTTTTTATGAACATACTTTTTTTTTTACCATAAAACTACGGATTTCATTGTATAATTTTTCTCCAATTATTAGTTTCTTTTATCGAGCAACAACTTTTTAACTTCTACATTTATACAAAAACCGAAACAATAATAACATTTAACAAGTTTCACTTGCGACGAGGCGACTCATCGTAAGTTTAAAATGGGTCAAGCTTCCCTCACAAAGAGCAAGTGAATGGAGGTAAATGGAGTCCTCCACTTGCCCCTCACAGACTTGAGGGGTCTAAAGCTGGCAACAAGTAATCCCTGTCACAAATGAAAATTTGTGAATAACAATACCCTAGAGGCTTAATAACTCGGAAAAAATTCAAAATTACTCCCTTTTATATACAACTTTTTCAAACTTACTCCCTTTCAAAACAAAATTTCAAAATTACTCCCTTATAAGCGACTTCTGATAAAAAATTGCTACCAAGACCCAACTTAAGTCATAAGTAGACTAATTTTCCGACAAAATTCAATTTTTTTGTAATTTCCTTCCCATTTTGCCCCTGTTTCTTTTGCCTTAATATTTCCCCATCTTTCTTTCTTGTTTAACTTCTTTCTCTTTGTCTACCTTGTTTCTATCTCCTCTCTCTGCTATTCCACCATTTTTTGCCCCTCCTCCCCTTTATTTACTGTAAAATCAATGTCAAGATCTAACTCCCACTCGCACTCGTACTCAGAATCTCGTTGCAGTTGTGATGCTTCTGCTAAGGTTAGGTTGTGTTCCTGTGGTGATGTTGCTGCTAAGGTTACTTCTTGGACAAAAGATAACTCAGGTAGAAGATTTGAAGCATGTCAAATATACAATCCAGTTACCAAGGTTCGTGGTGGTAAGTATTTTTGTTGGTTGGATGAATCTCAAACCACTTGGCAAAGAAAGGTGATTAATGAACTTGTGATTGAGAGAAAACTCCTTCAAAACGAGATTCAAATGCTGAAGAATGAGGTGAAATTGATTAAGGATGAGAAATTAAGCATTGAGAGGAATGAAGATGAGAAATTTAACATTTGCAGGTTACTTGGTGTTAGATTTAGAGGGACATTTATGTTTTTTGTTGTTGTTTGCCTCATTGTAGTATTGGCTAAAGTTGTAATTTAGTTCTCTTAATTCGGTCTCTTAATGTACTATGTACTTAGATAATTTGGTGGAATGAAAAAAGCATTTGTGATCAATTTTTATCAAACACTTGCAAAGACTTAAATTTTCATAAGCATCAAAAGTACTATTAAATTGTTCACCTAAAAAGATAGAAATACAGAAATCGTTCACCTAAAAGCTAGGCATACATAAGCATGAAAAGTACTACAAGTACTAAATTGTTCACATGAAAATGACCATAAATTCTTCATAAGCAATCCTTACAAAGTAGCAACAAAACACAATCATTCTTAGTTCAACTAACAAATACTACTCTAATTGAAAGGAAGGGGTTGTGTGACATCAAAAGATGTCTGGCTTTGAACATTGCCGGTGGATGGTGGAGGACTTGCACTAGCATAGGCTGCCTTCACTGCATTCCTAGCTGATGCTCTGTCCCTTCCTTCTTTTGCCCAAGATGACTTACTTAGAGGTCTCCCTCATTTTATGTTGACCTTTGGTGGGGCTGGAGGATTCTTGCAAGTTCTTTTGGAATGACCAAGTCCCCCACAATTTCCAAACTTGTTTTTGTTCTTTGGCCTCTTAACTCTGCTGCTTGCTTCTTCACCTGCTTCATTTCTTCTTCTTTTCTTGGATGGCCTCCCAGGCATCTTGCGGATTATAGGCGGCAAAGGTTCTGGCAAACCACTCTTCTCCCATTGTTTCACCCCAGGCATTGGTGAGATTGCAGGTTCATATGCCACAGCATACCTTTCCTTAGTGTATGCATCATCAACAAAGTCTTCAGGGTCCAACCTTTGCTTGAGGATGCATACCATTGCATGTGTACAAGACAGACCACTAAGCTGCCAGTTCCTACAATTGCATTTTATTTGGTTCAATTGCACAACCCATCTTTCTCCTTTAAAATCAACCTCAAAGTTGTCATCTTTAGACTGAAGAGCTTTCCCATACCTAGCTTCATCAGCTGCCCACTTCATGTATTTTTTAACATAAGACATTAGTCTTCCTTCATACTTTTGCAAACCCTCTCTCTTTTCACATGTCCTCTTCATGACAAACCTTCTAATCCATTCCATTTGTGTGAGGATTGGCTTATCTCTTGCATCCTTGAGGACTGCATTGAATGTCTCACACAAATTGTTCAACAACATTGTGGACTTACAATGGGCTTGGAAGGCATGTCTGGACCAATGTTCGACAAGGATGGCATTTAAGTATGCCCATGCATCATCTGAGAGGAACTTAATGCCCTCCATGTGTCCATCAAAGTCAGCATGAGAATAACAATGTAAGAGGTCAGTTTGTAATAAAATGGCCAAAAATCAAAGTCAGTTTGTAATCAAAGTCAGACTAAGAATAACAATGTAAGAGGGCATTAATTCATACCTTTGTTGTGGCCCTAGCAGCATTCCAGAAACTCTCTTTGTAGAGTTGTCCACCATAACTTAGCTTGAAGTTTGCCCAAATGTCCCTAGCACAATAGGGATAAAAAAAGCACCAAATTAGGTGACTTAAGAGAGACTGAACTCGTGACATTAGCCCCATTTCTTGATCCAGATGATGGACCATTCGCATTAGAAGTATAAAATTCCAATTTATTAAGGAAAAGCAGGATCTCGACCAAAAGAAAAGAAGAGGCTGGCTCAATCACAACCCACTGGCTCAAACAAGGGCTGGATCGAGGATAAAGACATAGCAGCCCCCGGTGCCCGCTGCTCTTTCTTTAATGATAGGAAGGACTGCCGTTAAACCGAAGTCTAAGGCTGCGACTGTGATTCGACTAACCTTTTTGCCTATCAGACATAAAGGTCATCCCCTCTCCCTCAGGTTTACAAACATCATTGGCCAACATCTCAAGAAACCACCTCCAACTGTCAGTGTTCTCCACTTCAACAACTGCCCATGTCACTGGAAATATATTGTTGTTCCCATCTTTCCCAACTGCCACTAATATCATGCCAGGGTAAGGACCTTTTAGGTGACAGCCATCAAAACCTAACAAAGGTCTACACCCTTTTGTAAAACCTTCCTTACATGCTGCCAAACAGATGTAAATTCTCCTGAATATTGGTGGTGGCCTCTCAATATTGTCACAAACAACAAATGCTGTTGACCCACTGTTATATTTTCTCAAAGAAGCAGCATAATCCCATACTTTACCATACTGATCTTTACCATTCCCAAATATCACTAATTTTGCCCTAGATCTTGCAAGCCAACATTTTCCATAACTCACATGGACATTTAAGTCCCTCAACACTTGTTCTTGAAAATTTTTCAAACTCCAGTCAATGTTTGTTCTAAACCACTCCAGGTACTTCTCAGCTAAGTACTCACTAGACACCTTCCTATTGTTGCTTAAAAGCCGACAAGTGTGTTTCAACCTCATTGACTTGATTTGTATATTCTCAGAAGTCCTCATTTTTAAAGCATGAAACTTATACCTGCACTTATTTTTGAGATTGCAGATGCAGGTTTCACTCTTATTAGACCTTTTACTATTTCAAGCACACTTGCAATTGCTCTTGCAATATGCTGTCACCCTAGTTGAACCATTATGACTATAGTAAAAGTCATAACCATTCTCCACAGCATGATTAACCAAAGCTTTCCTCAATACTTCTACATTTGCAAATTTTAACCCCAACATCAAGTTAATGGGTTTCTTTAAGTCAACCTCTGAGTTAAAGGTTGGGTACCCATCACCTTCAGAATCTGACCCTTGTAAGCTCCTCAACTCATCTGAGTCTTCATCTATTTCTTCAAAATTATTCACCTCAACATCATCAACCCCCTTATGTTATGTCTTCCTGCAGTCTCAGTTTGCTTATGTACCTTAGTCTGCTCTACCTCAGTTTCCTCTGCACTAATTTCATCAACATTATCTTCACCCTAACCCTCATTCACATTCTCAAAACAGCTCTCATTTACACCTTTATTCACATCAAGAGAACCCTCAACCTCATCAATCACCCACTCAATGTCACTTAGATCCACATCACTACTGATTTCCCCCTCATCATTATTACATTCCACCTCTTTCTCATAACCTTTCTTATTCCTTGTTTTTCTTTTTGGTGCACCTTGTACCTCACCAACTTTCCCTTTCCCTTTAACTTTTGAAGTGTCTTTCTCCTTTTGACTGGAACCAACAACAGTGCCTTTCTCCTTTTGACTTCTCACTTTGCTTTTAATTCTTTTCTCCTTACCAACAACTACATCCTCACAGCTTTGGCCATCATCTCTGCCTTTTTTTCTTTTCAGTTAATGATACACCCTCAGACCTAACCTTTCTTTTCACAGGTAATTTCTAACTTTTGTTTGGGACTTGAAAAGTTAAGGGTGGTTTTGTTTGAATAGGAGGTATATTTAGAGGAGTTTCAATGTTCCTCTGATTCTTTCTAGGACTGCTTCTTACAGAAAATGATGGATTGACAATGAATTTAACTCTAGGTGCTTTAAATGTGGGGGTGGGTTTGTTTAAAGCAATACTAGATGGACCGGGCCCATTTGGTTGAGTGTTGAATAAATTAGGCCTTTTTGTTCTAGGATTGTGGACATTGTTTATAGAAGGTACATGAATAAATACTGGGGTGGGTAGAGTAATATATAGGCTTATCATAAATTGGTCATCTCTTGACTTTATGGCATTTACCACATCATAGTCACCAACCATCACTGTCTTCCTAGCTGTGAGGTTCTTCCCTGGTTTTCTATACCATATCTCAACTTCTCTACAACTCATCAACTTGTCAGCCATGTCTCTCAAATATGCAATATTTAAACTTGTATGATAAATTCCACAAGCTAAATTGACACCCCCTCCAACATACTCAGTTTTACAATTTTTAAATTCACACTGCCCACCATAATATATACGCAGGTTAACATTAAAGTTAGTATCCATTATTCCTACAAATCAAAGACAATGTAGGTCAAAAGGGGTAAATGTTAAACACTAATCAACACATCATTTTTGCTCAAAGCATTCAATCAAAAGAGGTAAATGTTAAACACTAATCAACACATCATGTTAAACACTAATCAACACATCATTTTTGCCTCAAAGCATTCAATCAAATTAGGGTTAATCAACAGTAGGAATTGCATTAAACTAATAAATCAATTAAATAACAACAAATCAACTTCATAAATAAAAAACCCCTAAATTACATAAATTAGGGTTTAGTAAACACTATGAATTGCAGTAAACTATTAAAAATCAATACATAATAAACAACTAACAAACTAGAATAGAATGACTAACCTAGCAATGATCAAATGAGGAGTTAAATCGTTGGATTAAGGTTAGTTGATTTTAACGCAGTAATTTCTTCTTAATATTTGAGAGTGAGTAAAGAGTAAATTAGGGTAAATAAGTTAGAATACATAAACTTACTGATTAAGAGGAATGTTATAAACAAGGGCAAATTCGTCAATTCTGTCTACTTATGACTTAAGTTGGGTCTTGGTAGCAATTTTTGATCGGAAGTCGCTTATAAGGAAGTAATTTTGAAATTTTGTTTTGAAAGGGAGTAAGTTTTTA
This sequence comes from Heliosperma pusillum, assembly GCA_022085475.1. Classification (NCBI taxonomy): domain Eukaryota; kingdom Viridiplantae; phylum Streptophyta; class Magnoliopsida; order Caryophyllales; family Caryophyllaceae; genus Heliosperma; species Heliosperma pusillum. Next base: position 13,372 of record JAIUZE010074865.1, read on the forward strand.
AAAGTTGTATATAAAAGGGAGTAATTTCGAATTTTCCACAAATCGCAGGATAAGGAAGAGAGTCTGGATATGCGCAATCTTACCTTATATCGTCTTCATCATTTATTCAATTCACCCTTCTCTCGTATCAAAGTATCGAACCATAATGTATCCGGTTTCATGTATTCTTCTATTCAACTCACCAAACTACTTGTCTACTTCCCGTATTATCAAATAATCTTCTATCATAAATTAGATTTAATACTTCATCCAAACATTCAATCTTGCGAATTTGTCATATTTATCAATCATCTACTATCAATAATTACTACCCTCAATCAAATCACAACATTAATCTAAAAGAGTTCATAATTACCTCAAAACAAAGGATACTCTATTTACCGTTTGTAATGGCAGATTACTGAATTTGGGAAAGAAGAAGAAGAGTCTTACTCAAGCACTTTTTTTTTTTTTTTTTTTTTTTCATATTAAGTACAATATAAAGAATATATTTTTGTGAGAATAACTGCGTTTTCAAAGGAATTTCGAATTTTTTCTATATGGTTACGTTTATTTAGGAAACAAATTATTTTTATGGAGATTTTGCTTTTCTTATTAATAAATAAAATATTGTTTTTCTATTGGGGTAGCAAATACTCTGTTTTTCAAATTCAAATAAATATCGATTTTTGAGAACACCTTCCTTGTACGAGTATATTTGAACATATTGATTTTGAATTTTGATATTTTACCGCTCTTTACTTCCCCAGGGAAGTTTCTCCGGATATTTAACTTGATCTTTATCATTTTGATTTACCCTATTGTTTTTTGATATTGTTTTGTTCATGAAGAATTCGGAGTTTATGGAGAACTTACCGCTTACACTTTCTGAACGCATGGAACGCTTGAAACAGATTCAGTCATTTTCCTCTCTTTGCCTTCGTATTCACTTGTTCATTATGCAACCATTTGTGATTCAACTTAGTGGATGACAATTGGAAAATAGTTCGATTGGCTGATCAAATTACTCCTAGAATACTTTCTTATAATATAGAAAAGACAACACTCTAAAAAGGAATATGACAACAATTGATTGGGACGGAAGGAGTATCAATTAATCAGTAGTTGGAAGTCGTGCTTTGGTGCTATGCATAGTCATTGTTATATAAACTGCTAGTCATTTTTTTTATGAATTGCTCTCTCTTTTGAAATGTCAGAGTGATTTATATGATCTTGAGGCCAACCACTCTCATAGATAGAGAGAAATTGAATATGCATTCCAAAAGCTGTTTCAACCACTCTACATCAAAGGCTTGCTTTCTACTTATCTTATGTCGATTGGAAATAAGCATTCTTATGTCGATTGATTTTCTCGTTTATTGTTATTTATTATTTGCATATTGTTTGATGCAGAGATGTAAGATTGTTAACGATGGTTCTAAGGTAATTGCGTCTTGATAGAATAAATTGTTTTATTTATTAAAAAGGATACTAATTGATACACAAATCCGCTCTTTATATAGATCACACTATTAGTATAACTATGCTAAGAGTCACGATGCTTCACAAGGGTCATCATGATTCATATTAATAACTGACACTAAATCACACAATATCAAATAAACTTAACATATTGATCGGGCCTGTCGCAAGCCCAATACAAAAATAATTTACCCAGACTAGGCTAATAACAATTTAATGTAATTAGGGAAGTAGGGGTCGATCCTCAGGGAGATGGTGTTTCCTATAGAATGTGAAATGTCTCGCAATTTGGTCTTATCTAAAGAATATCCGGGTTTTGGGATTTTGATATCTAAACTAATATAAAGCGTAAATGAAAACAAAATAAAAACAAATGAAAACAATAAAGAAAGTAATGAAAAACATCTAGGGAAGTAGGTTCACACATGTAGATTGACATATTGATGAAATTGGATTTGGAACATGCAAATAATTCATTGTGAGTTCGTAAGAATGATGTGTTCATTACGATCATAGATCAGATGGTCTAGCAGGCTTTTGGGCGATTTACTAGGTCTTAATCTACCATGTCATGCTTTGTCTATTCAATTCTCGTATGTCTACCTTGGAAAAGAATTCCATTTTAGTCGATGATTTCCGGCCAGAAGTCGTTAACTAATCATTACAATCCAAACATGCATAGACACAACGTTTTAAAGGCATAATTTCTTTATCCAATTATCATCTTTTAATCAATCTAACATGGCTACCCTACACCCTAGAAAGGATGACTACTCACTCATGATGATATCTATGTCTGAAATGATATTAACAATGAAAACTAGGATAGACATGTTTATTTGGTTTTGACTTTTTATATGGCGATAATAACGATGCTAATTGATAATCTAGGAAATGAAACAACGATTATAATCATGAGTGAGTAGTCACCTTTCTAGGATAAAGTGGCTTAACAAAGCACAAATGGTATACAAAACCGAGCTAAATTGGGGGTTCAAACCATACAAATATTCACCTATCACATATCTTAATATTCCCTCTCTTAAACTGAACCTTGAAATCATCAGTTTAACTGAATAAACATCTTCAATCAAGTTGAGTCTTTTATGCTGCAAACCCCAAGTATTCTTCTAAACTTCTATGCTTTGTAAATACATCAGCAACTTGGTCTATGCTTTTGCACCAAACTAGATCGATTATTCCATATTTAGAGAGATCATGTAAGAAGTGATATCTTACATCTATGTACTTGCATTTGCCACGAAAAATTGGATTCCTTGACAGCTTAATAACTGAACTGTTGTCATAAAATAATTGGGTAGAATATTTTTGCTTGAATTGAAGCTCTTTAAGAATATTTCTCGACCAAAGGGTCTGACTTGTACACGTTGCAGGAACTACAAATTCTGCTTCAGTGGTTTACAAAGTAACTATAGGCCTGCTTCTTCGAACACCAAGATACGGCTGCAGAGCCTAGCATAAAAACATAGCCTGAAGTACTTCGTCTATCATTTAAGTCTCCAACATAGTCACTATCACAAAATCTAAGTAACTCTAATTTTGCACCCTTACTGTAGAAAAGCTCAAAATATGTAGTTCCTTATAAGTAACGAAGGATTCTCTTTTCACCCAAGAGATGAGCCTCTTTTGGACGTTCCATGTACCTGCTAACCATGCTTACCACATACATAATATCAGGACGTGTTGCAGTCAATTACATCAAGCTTCCGACCATTTGTTTATATAAAGTGCTATTAACATTGTTTCCAGGAAGATCCTTTACAAGATTTTCACCCCATTCTGTTGGAGTACAAATAGAATTGCAGTTAGACATCCCAATCTATCCAAAACCTCCAGCAGATATTTCTTTTGACAAAGAAATATTCCACTGTCAGATTGAACTACCTCAATCCCAAGAAAATAATGCATCATTCCTAGATCAGTTATATCGAACTCAACCATCATTGATTTCTTAAATATTTCAAACATAGCCCTATCATTTCCAGTACAAATCAAATCATCCACATATAAGCACACCATAAGCATTTTTCCACCGTCTTCAACTTTGGTGTAAAGAGTATGCTCATATGGACACCTTTTAAATCCTTGGTTTAAAAAATAAGCATCTATACGACTATACCACACCCTTGGTGCTTGTTTTAGTCCGTATAAAGCCTTGTTTAATTTGTAAACTTTTTTCACATTACTAGACTTCACATAACCAGGAGGTTGATCAACAAATACCTCTTCCTGAAGTTCTCCTTGCAAAAATGCCGACTTTACGTCAAATTGGAAAATAGGCCATGACTGACAGGCTGCCAATGCTACAATCAACCGCACTGTATCGTGCCTCGCTACTGGAGCGAATACCTCAGTGTAATCTACACCAAATTCTTGCTTATACCCTTTAGCTACAAGACGAGCTTTGTATTTTTGAGCATCTCCATTCCTTTTCCGCTTTGTCTTGTACACCCATTTGACACCAATGGACTTATGTTCTTCTGGTTGATCAACCAATTCCCAAGTATTGTTTTTCTCAATGATGCTATTTCCTCATCCATAGCATTTTGCCATTTTTTTTCTTTAGCAGCATCTTCATATTTTGTGGGATCACAATCTGAGAACAATGCAAAATGTGTGAGAATATCATCTGAATCATCATGACCAGATAGTTGTACCTCAAAATCAGACATCCATGTTGGTCGTCTATGTATACGTGTGCTTTCACGTGATTCTTGTTGAACACCATTGTTTGAAGTTGATGGAGGCATTGATGGCTGGTTTGCAGAGGGGTTATTTACTTCTTGAGACTGTGTTGCTACTACATCATTTTCACCGTCAAGATTCATTTGATCAAACTGCTTGACTTCACTAGTTTTCTTCCACAGCCAAAAATTTTCTTCATCAAAGACAACATCTATACTTGTGAGCATCTTCTTAGTGATAGGATTATATAGTCTGTATGCTTTTGATTGATCGCTAACACCCAGAAAAAATGCATTTTTCTCCTTTGTCATCTAAATTTTTTCTTTTTTGATCCAGAACATGAGCATATGCAATGCTCCCAAATATTCTAAAGTGATCAACCGCAGGCTTGCGTCCGCTCCATGCTTCTTTTGGAGTCATGTTCCAAACGGCAAATGTGGGGCTTCTATTTAGAATATAAACGCTCCAATTGACTGCTTCGGGCCAGAAACTCTTTGGAACTCCACTCATCACCAAGATACTGCGCACCATATTCATTATTGTGCGATTTTTCCTTTCACATACACCATTTAGTTGAGGTGAATAGGCGGTTGTGAGTTGACGTTTGATCCCATGCTCCTCGTAGAAAGTGTTAAATTCATGTAAGTTGTATTCACCTCCTCGATCAGTGCGTAGTACACGTATATAATTTCCCGTCTCCTTTTCAACTAGTGTTTTGAATAATTTGAAAGCAGTGAAGGCATCAGATTTTTCTTGTAAGAAATATACCTATGCTTTTCTACTTAAATCATCGATAAAGGTAATAAGGTACAGTTTTCCTCCATTTGATGTGGGATTAATTGGGCCACAAAGATCAGAATGCACTACTTCAAGTAGTTTTGACGCCCTGTGAACTTTTCCTTTTGGAAATGGGGCCCTATGTGGCTTACCGATCACACAATCTTCACACAATCCAGATGTGGTTATTATGGAAGGGAGGCCACTTACCATGTCTTTCTCCACTAACGTCTTTAACCCACCAAAGCTTAAGTGCCCATATCGAAGATGCCATAACCACGTTGTATCCTTCAATTTTTCAGAGAGACACAAGTGACTGGTATTCCGAAAGAAAAGCAGAAACATTCTGGTCGTCGTCATTTTCACATTTGCTATCAAACTTTGTTGTGCATCACGGATTTTGCATGATCCATTTTTTTATGCGAATCTCATACCCTTTTTCTTGAAGTTGACCCACACTAAGCAAATGTTTCTTCAAAACAGGGACATACAAGACATTTGAAATAGTGTGAGTTACATTGTTTTCAGTTTGGATTGTTACCTTACCTTTCCTTGTGACATTTACGCTTGTATTATCACCAAATTTGACATCATCACGGTAAGATTCATCTAACTCAGAGAATGCCTTTTTGTCTCCACACATATGATTGCTGCACCCAGTATCTAGATACCACATGTTCTTTGAGGATTCTTCTTTCTCTTCGGAAACTATCAACAAAGAAATTTCTTCGGGAATTTCTGAACTTTCAGCGTAATTGGAACTTTCGCCTCCTCGACCAACCAAGTTAGTTCGACATTCAATATTGTAATGCCCATACTTACAACATCTATGGCATTGAATTTTAGATTTGTCTAATGACTTTGAATTATTGCTCCATGATGGGTGTCCTCCTCTACCCCATCTTCCCTGATAATTGCCCCCTTTGTTGCTTCCGCCTTTACTCTCATCATCATTAATAGGTGATGACGGACGGATATTAGTTGTTTCTTGTAGTGCTTTCTCCTCTTCATCTTGCCTGCCTAATTTACTCACATGAACTCGTTAGGAATTTTGTAATTCATCAATTGAGAGTTCGTCTAGATTCTTGGATTCTTCAATTGAACATACAATAAAGTTATAATATTTTGTGTGGGATTGGAGAATCTTGTCTACAACTGTGGAGCCGCCCTTCTTTTCTCCGTGGATCCGCATCTTATTGACGATTGTCATCATCCTTGAGAAGAAATCATCAACTGATTCTCCTTTCTTCATACGCAAATTGTCAAAATCCTCATGAAGTCCGTGCAATATCACTCGCTTTGCCCTTGCGTTTCCCTGGTACTTCCTTTTCATGGCATCCCAAATATCCTTAGAAGAATCTTTGCAAAGAATGGTTTCCAAGATGGGTCTATCTATGGCCTGAAACAGGAAATTCTTGGCCTTGAGATCCTTTAACTTCAGGGCCTCAAGTTGGGATTTTTGTGCCTCTGTCAATTGTACGGGATTGGGTGGTTCTGCTACGCCAGAAACAACTACATCCCAAAATTCCTTTGATCTTAGGAAATTCTCCATTAACATACTCCAATGGTCATAATGACCATCAAAACGAGGAATCGAAGCCTGCATGTAATTTTCCGATGCCATGAAGAATTATCAGTATTGTACACTAATCTAAATTTGATGTTCGTTTTCTGCATGTTGTTTTTATTTTTTTTTGTTGGCTTAAATCTTCTCTCACTGGCCTGATACCACTGATAGAATAAGTTGTTTTATTTATTAAAAAGGATACTAATTGATACACAAATCTGCTCTTTATATAGATCACACTATTAGGATAACTATTTTAAGAGTCGCGATGCTTCACAAGGGTCATCATGATTCATAATAATAACTGACACTAAATACAACAATATCAAATAAACTTAACATATCTTATGTTGATTGGTAATAAGCATTCTTATGTCGATTGGTTTTCTCGTTTATTGTTATTTATTATTTGCATACTGTTTGATGCAGAGATGTAAGATTGTTAACGATGGTTCTAAGTTATTTGCGTCTTCTAATGAAAAAAGAGAGTAAAGAACTACTAGTAGTTCTTTACTCTCTTTTTTCAGTGATTGGAGTGCCAAAGTTCTGGCTCAATGCAATGAAGGCAAACAAAAGGGTGACCGCAATGGTTTGTAAAAGCAGCCTTGTGCTGCATCTGTGTATCCGCCGCCTTTTATCTTATACTCCCTCCTAGTCGCTCATTTCTTCCCTCTTTCCTTATTGGGTAAGTCGGGTTTTCTTCCCTATTTCCCTTTTTGGATGTGGGGTTGTGTGTTTTGTGTGGTCCAAATTCATTTGTATCTGGGGTAATGTGTTTTGTGTGGTCCAAATTCATTTCCTTAATTTTTGTGTAAAAGAAAAAGGGGAAGAAATGAGTGACTAGAAGGGAGTATTTTATTGTTAATGTTTTCAGATTCAGAAGCACGATGAAGATGCTCTGAGATATCTCAAAGTTATTACATGGAGTAGAATTCAAGTGACAAAGGATATGTATCCAAAGGCTAGTTTGAGTTCTTATTTGGTCCCAATCCATATTTCAAGAATTCAGTCTTGTCAAAGACATATTGCATGCTTAATGCATATATTAATTCCTTGGAGAAAGCTATTGGGTAATTAAGCATGTTATGTTACTTTTACTTCTTCTGTTTGAAACTCTTTATCTTTACAACTCTTATTATTATTGTGCGTTGTTCTCTTCTATAAATAGTGTATTGAAAGTTGAATGTCTTACATGACTGAAATTGAGTGGTTTCCTGGGAAATGTTTGACAAACATATGTCTCGACAATGGAGGATCTTCTAGTCTGATTGATGATACTCATGACAGTTTTTTTAAATTTTTTTAGCCCCCTTGAATTATCCGATGACGATAGTGTTGGAGTGGTGAGTATCATTGTGCATTGGCGTGCTTTTTTTTGAATACTACTTGTGTTAAAATATGTTGGAAAATATTGTAGTTTAATTAATCTTTGTATACTATTTTCATCCAGTCTGAATCTTGGAAAGATTTGGTGGCAGCAGATTTCAATGCTGGGTACGTTACCAGCTAGATACATTTCTTGTAATATGACATCTTAGCTACCCCTAATGCGTAACCCTAACCAAAATTTCTAAGTAACTACCGCTACTTATTGTAGTGGTATGGCTATGAGGTTCCTTTGTGTATGTTTAATACCAGCCTTTTCTTCAAATTTGTACAAGGTATCCTTAAGAGACGATATTATTTCCCATGCTGTGTATTTGTTCCTTACCAACATACTCAGATTCAAAGGAAATGTAAGTCTGGAAGTTGCGTACTTGTATATATCCACTCTTCACCCCGTTTTAGGATAGAGGGATATCGAGATGTAGGGGAGGTTGGAACTTTGACAGATATCAAGTCGAGTTAAATTGTTGTAGTTAAATAGAGGTGAAAGAATAAAGGGGATTCATTATACTTCCCTTGGGCCAAGTCCGTTTACACTTGTTGTGATCATTTTGATATTCGAAATCATTTTAAAAACACTGATCGAGCTCTATTTTAATTTTATGGCGCTATCAGACAACCTTTTTTGGATATTAATATCGCATTTTAAAACCTTTTTTTGCGTCTTTGTTGTCTCTGATTTGATTCATTTGTTTATGATATGTGTTGAAGGCAAAAGGGTACAGTAACTTTTTGGAGAAATTACCGCCTATGGTGCTAGTTAACATAAATGCTTTGAAGCAAGTTCAGTTAATTTCACGTCAAACTCTGTTGTTTTAGATTTTGAAGTAGTCCTTGTGATATCCAATGAAATACTATACTTTTGTGTTATTTATAATGTTCCTGTATTAGATGTGTAATCCACAATAACTAGTGAATTGCTTGTTTTTATAAGACAATAATAAGGTTTTGGGAAAATGTAAGATAATTTTATTGACGATTAAAGGTACATATTTATGGTGAAGCTATACAACTAAATAAGGTGAGGAGCCTTATACAATCAAGCTAATTAGAGGATATAATATATATTTGCTAAATTTACAATTATATGACAGCTTAATTGATTTAATCATGTAAAATTGATTTGGTCTTGTGATATGGGAATATTGGCTGTTGGGATATTGTTAATACGCCCCCTCAAGTTGGATGTTCTTGTGATGAGTCCAAGCTTGTCTCGTAGTTCATGGAATTGTTGTTTGTGTAGTGGCTTGGTAAGGATATCGACAATTTAATCTTTAGTGGCGATATGGGAGAGTTGTATCTGGCCGAGTTGCAGCTGCTGTTTAACATAGTGAAAGGAGATGGCCATCTGCTTCATTAACGAGTGAAATACTGGGTTTTTGGCGTAGAGTGTAGCTGATATGTTATCACAAAAGATGGCGGACGGTTTGATGACATTTATGCGTACTTCCGAGATGAGATTACAAAGCCACAAGGTTTCTGTTGTGACAGAGGCAATCAATTGCTCGAAACACAGCTTCTGTTGTGGAGAGGGCAATTCCTTTTTGTTTCTTGGAGGACCATGCGACCGGGTTGCGTCCAAGATAAGAAATGTAGCCGGTTGTGGATAGGTAAGTGTCTTTGTCACCTCCGAAGTCGACGTCACAGAAAGCGATCAGAGAGGTGTATTTTTGTATAGTTGGATTCCATGGGTTTGAGATCCTTGAAGATAGCGGAGAAGACGTTTGAGTGCTGTCCAATGATTCGAGGTGGGGTGATGAAGGAATTGGGCAAGGCGATTGATGGAGAAGGCAATGTCGTGTCGAGTGACAGATAGATATTGTAGGCTCCCAACGATGGCCCGATAGTTGGATTTGTCGTGAATAGGGTGGTTGTCTTCTCTAATATGAGGTGGCGATGTAGCCATTGGGGTTGTATTTGGTTTGGCATCCGCCATTTTTTATTTAGTAAGAAGGTCGTGGATATATTTCGATTGACTTAGGTGAATTCCAAGGGCATTTGGAGTGACCTCAATGCCTAGGAAGTAGGATAGTGGTCCAAGGTCTTTTAGCGAGAAACGATTAGAGAGACTAGTAATAAAGTTTTGTAGTTGAGACGAGTTTGGTCCTGTAATTATTATATCGTCTACATAAATAAGCATGTAGAGTTTGGTCGTAGTGGTTTGTAAAATAAATAAAGAGGGGTCAGGAAATCGATTGAGTGAAACCGACGGTCGTTAGGTAGGATTTGAGTTCGGTGTACCAAGCTCGAGGAGCTTGTTTGAGTCCATAAATTGCTTTGTTTAGTTTGTAGACATAATTGGGATTAGTTTGATCAACAAATTCGGGTGGTTGTGTCATGAAAACATTGTCCGTTAGAGTGCCTTGTAGGAATGCATTATTTACTTCAAGTTGCCGTAGGGGCCAATTTTTGGTTATAACTAGTGAAAGAATTAAACGAATTGTGGTGGGTTTTATGACGGGACTGAAGGTTTCCGTATAATCGATTCCGGGTCTTTGATGGAATCCTTTCCCAACGAGGCGAGCCTTATGTTGTTTAAGGGTTCCATCAAGATTGAATTTATTCTTATAAACCCATTTACATCCAACGATATTTTGTGCGAACGAGCGTGGGACTAAGGTTCATGTGTAATTGCGAGTGAGAGCGTTATACTCATCCTGCATCGCGTGTCAGCAGTGAGGGAGAACGAGAGCCTGTTTTATGGTGTTGGAAGGTTTGTGGCCTGGGGCGAGGTATGAGCGAGAGTTGCGTACTTTGGGTTCAGCCTGCGAATGTTGTTGTCGAGTCCGGTTGTGACAGTTTTGGCTGGCAGTGGTGGTGCTGTTTTTGGACGAGAGGTGGTTGGAATGGAAGTAGTCGAGGTGTGTGTGTGAGTTGAGGGAGTGGGGTCGATTGTGGTGGCTTCTGGCGACATCCTAGTGGGTTCGATGGTGGTTGCTACTGCCGAAGTGTTAGTGGTTTGAGTGGTGTTGGCTAATGTCGAGGTGTTGGTGCGGTCGACATGAGGTGTTGAGGAGGAGGGAGGGCGACGGGTATAAACGATGTTGATGGGGGGGGGGGGTTTGGGTGGGTGTTATTTGTTGTTTTTTTGTTGGGATTCTTTTTTTCTTGTTTTTTTTTTGTTTTTTTTTTTTCTCCTTGTTCTTTCTCTTTCTTCTTTCTTAAGTATCTGGTTTGTGGTAGCGTGCTAGGATGGGGAAGAATGGGAAGGGTGAGGGTGATCCTTTCTTTGATGGTTAGAGACGGTAAGGTGGTAGTTGGTTGTTGGGTAAAGGGATAGATGTCGTCATAGAATTTGACATGGCGAGAGGTGTAGATGCGATGGGTTTTTGGGTCAAGGCAATGAAAAGTGATTTGTGTGGTGGAGTAACCCACAAAGACGCACATGATGGAGCGATCTTCCAGCTTATGTTTGGTGTAGGGTCTTAGCCATGGATAGCATAGACAACCAAAGTTGTGTAGGTTGGTGTAATCCGGTTTTTTTTATTATGGATCATAAAATATGGTGAATTGCCTTGTAGAGAACGAGTAGGTAGTCGGTTTATGAGATAGGTGGCGGTGCTAAAGGCGAATGGCCAATACTTGGTGGGTAGATGGGCATGTTTAAGGAGGACTAGACCCGTTTCTACTATATGACGGTGACTCCTTTCGGCATATCCATTGTGTTCGGGAGTATGTGAAGGAGATTTCGAGTGCGAAATTCCGTTGTTAAGAAGGGTGGTGTTTAATTTAATGTACTCGCCTCCATTATCGGAGAAAAAAATGCTTAATGGGTTTGTTGAAATATTTTTCGACTAGCGCTTTAAATTGTATAAATAATTGGGTTGTGTCCGATTTTCGTTTTAGCGGATACATCCATATATATTTGCTATAATGGTCAACAAATATGATATAATGGTCAAGAAATATGATATAGTATTTATAGTGGTCGAATGATGGTACCGGACTCGTCCAAAGATCTAATAATATAAAGTCTAGTGAAGCGTTGGTTTTGAACGAGGAATTAGAAAACGGTAGTTTCTTGCTTTTACCGACATTGCACGATTCACAGTGATTATAGTCATGGATGGAAAAAGATAAATTTTTATTAATTGTCTTTATTACATCATACGTAGGGTGACCTAGCCTATGATGCCAAGACAACAGAGCAGGTCCTTTGATAGCGTTGTA
>JAIUZE010074866.1:0-69853 GCA_022085475.1 Heliosperma pusillum
AACAGTCACGGAAACAATTTTCTAACATGTGACTAATTGCATATAAATCATAATCAAATAACATATCGCCTCATATCTACTAAGGCTAATTCCTTAATTAAATACAACCTTACTTGAAGACAAATCCCCGACCCGAGTCCCGCGACGGGTCATCAGTCAAATCGGGGCTGACTAGATCTTAGTGTGACCAAACCCGTTGGATCAAACCGGCTAGAAGCAGAGTCTTTATCACATAGACATAAAATCAACATATTCATTACATGTTATTTTATTAAAAACTTCTAACATGTGAATTATTAAATCTTACGTAAACCCCCGCTTGACTTAAATGATATCCAATTAAACTACGATCTCGTCTTATAATTTCTAACATGTGAGAAATAATAATTTAATGAAAAACCTTTTTATTAAATATTTTACTTATTAATATTTCTCGCTTGCTAATTATTACAAAACGCGATAAAATGACGATAACTCAAAAACCGTCACAAGTCCCAAAGTGGGACCCACGGGCTGAGTTTGGGCCGGACCCACATGGGCCTGATTTGGGCCTCACGGCCTGATTTGGCTAAAATGGCTGTTTTGGCCTTTTCTTTTAACGGTTTTACTCAAAACCGTTTCTAATTAATTCCCGCATGCTTTAACATAATTAAAACCCGTCAAACAACAATTAAACAATCAAACATCGACACAACCCAAAGACCAAAACCCGGACCCACCATGGACCAACCCAGACCGGTCTGAACCGGCCTGGACCGGCTGGTTTGGTCCGGTTTGGCCCCTCCTCCCCGGTTCACACAACCAAAGCAACAACCCCAATTTCCAATTAATTCCAACATGTTTTTAATTACTAACATCCATTTTTAAACATCCAATTTAACCATCCAACATGCAACAATCATCATCATGAAGAAATCATAAAAATATAACAAGGACACCAACATATTCATAAATTCCTACAACATAATAAAATCAACCACTTATCATGTTACTAACTAAAATCATAAAAACCATAATCATATGAACAAAAACTAAAGATGAACCAAAAACTAAAGTAAACCAAAGCTATGTAACATTTATCCGTCGAGTAACTCGGAATCGTTACCTTAGCTAGAAAAATCAAGTAGCACCAAAATAATAAGAACTAAGAAAATAAGAAACCCGTCTTCTAATCATCTCCTAAAAGATATGAGTCACCAAACTCGTCTTCAAAATCTTCCCCTATAAGAAATGACAAGAAAAACATTATTAGACTTAAAACTTTGATTTTCCATAATTAAAGTGTTGAAACCGATTTTGTCGGATTTGAAAATAAACCGTACGTGAAGATGGGGAGCGAAGAGGAGATCCTAGAAATATAAGTTAGGACGGATTTAATTAAGAAATGAAGGTTTTATGAAGGTTTTGCTCAAGAACGACGAAGAACGGATGAAGAACGACGAAGAACGTTCAAGAACGAGGAAGAACGATTTATTTGATCTTAAGTTGATTTGTTGTAAAATGAAAAGTTGTTTGTGAGTAAAGTGGGGTGAGGAGTGTCGTGTAATATAGAGCAAACTAGTGAGTTGGGTTTTGAAATTGGGGTTATGGAATTGACCCGGTATAATAATTATATTACCGTAATTAATTAGATATTAAGTTAATTGAATTAAATATCAAGATATTATGTTATTATAATGAAAAGAAATAAAATATCAAGGCTAAGAGAGGACGAAAAACCGTGTGGTATGGGTGATATCGGGTCAGTTTTGTAAACGATTTGCGTAATTTTCGTTAACTGATCGATAAAGTAAATAAATATCTAGATATTATTTTTAGTTTAATCAAAAGAATTAAAATATCTAATGTGAGTGGAAAACGATGACCTGGGCGCGTGACTCATGCCAAAGTCGAGTTTCGGTTTCGTTGCGCGCTTTACGATGAGTCGGGAATAATTAAATGATGTTCGGTTAAAACCGTAAACGTTATTCTTTAAATTCCGAATAAATTCAAAATAATTATATTAAATTATGATAAATCATAATAAATCTAAATAAAAATAAATCAAAAATATTATTTTTTTAATAAAATTTCGGTCTTCAAACTTGCAAGGCGAGTCGGGAAAAGTCAACGGAAGTCAAAGTTGACTGAAAAGTCGAGAAAAGTCGAAGATGACTTAAAAGTCAAGAAAAGTTTAGGACGACTTAAAAGTCAAGAAAAAAGTCAATGACGACTTTAAAAAGTCAAGGAAAAGTCAAAGACGACTTAAAAGTCAAGAAAAGTCAAAGATGACTAAAAACGGTCTTTTCATGGAATCCCTCAAAAATTCCAAATACGAACGCGGAATTTCAAAATAAGACTCGGAACAAAAATTCCTATTTTAAAAACTTAAGTTCTACTGAAAAGTGTTAGTAAATATTTTTACTAGAAAACTTGGCATTTTTCGGGTTGTTACAATCACCCCTCCTTTTAAAAAGTTTCGTCCTCGAAACTTAGAAGAAGGAACGTAACATATATGTAGGTCTATTTCAAAACTGTTAAAAATATATTCGTAAATAAATTACAGAGTCCTATCACTGGGGCGGAAGGTTCTCGTCAGCTGTTACGAACACCAACGTCCCAAATCAAAGACTTTAAAAGATACAATTTCGCATCAATAAATGAGAAAACTAGTTATCGAACGTCTCCAATAACGAGTCTCAACACTCCTTGACGGTAAAACACTTGAAATCATAAAACATTTCTAAAGCTTTTAATTCAAAAACTTCATAGTAAGAATAATAACTCTATTATCTATTCCTAAAATTTCTAACTAAAGCTTATAGTAATATATCTAAGAGTAATGATACTCGATAGAAGGAACTGAATATTCGAAAGAATAAATCGAATAGAAAGAGAGAAAAGAGAGGAATGAATCACCATACTATCTTCCATCTATGACAATTCAAATGTCGATCTCAACTCGACAACACTAACTGCACCAGAATCTAGTCCTCAAGTGAGTGCAATATATCATAAATATTTTCAATCATCAGATTCTTACCAAAATATTTCATAAGCACTACACATCGAGTAAGAACTCCCAATTATTCAAATTCCATCAGAATCTTCTAAGGTCCATCGGTACGGTAACTCCATAACTAATCACCCATGAAAGATTTATTACGAACTATAATCCTCTTAGCTCCATCAAAACTTTTATCGGAAACCACCATCAAAATATTTATAATTTGGGAAACAATGCCGCTAACAATCCCAAAGTAAAGGAGACTTACTATGAAATCCTTTGATCCAATTTATTCCAAAATTCATTATCTTAAGTTATTAACAAATAACTTTCTCACCTTCCAAAGTTAAAACACAAATCCTAAAAAGAGATTAGTCACCCAAATCTCATTTTACTTAACTTTTGCCAATCATAGGGCAATGCGACCGTAAATCAATTTATTTATCTATTCCAAACTCTCAATACACCAGTTTTCGCTTATGACGATATTCCTCAAGTTGTATCATCCAAATCTTAATTCCCCAAAGTATTTATTCTCGTTAGGGTCCAACATTTAACGACAACAAATTCCCAAGTAACATAAAAAAAATCATCCAACTTCCTAACCACAACTACAACTATCCTTAAGCTTATTTCGATCCTCAAAAGATATTGCAACTTCAAGCTTCCATATTTTAAAACCACTAGGAGAATTTCATCCTAAGTTTATCCTCAAATCCTCATAATTATCTAAACACGGAACTAGCTTAATAGGATGGTTAGTTACCATATTCGAAACTTCTTATTTACTCCACAATAGACATATCATAAGCATGGTCTTCAAACCAATACTAAACTTCTAAGTCCAAAAGACTAAATTACTAATGAGTTAAGAAGTCCTAGCCAACTCATTCGATCTTACACCATCGAATATCATGAACTATTTACACACCGTTCATGACAAGTATCTAGCATTCAAATCATTAAACATACCTTACCACACCTTTCTCAAGGATACCAACTCTCACCACCATAGAGTGAAATTAGATCTATACTATTTTCCCCAAATCACAAGTTCATTCTAACAAACACTAATATTCCACAAGATTCAAAGTTCTTCCGACTAAGTATACTATACCACAATCCGATGGTGATGACATCCATAAAAAATGTTACAAGAGGGAGGTAAGGATACCAATGGTATAATGGAGGAACTATTAAGAGTAATTTCCAAGAGGTAAATAGGTTGGAGGAGAAAGAAGCACCAAGATAGAAGGAAGAGGGCAAAATATTATAAGAACGAGAGAATTCTAAGATGAAGAAGGAATTCACTTCAATTAGGCTTATAAATCTTCAAATCTTCGGTAGAGGATACTCCTTCTAGGTAACACATATTCCACCATAAGGCGTAATATTGTTCCTAGCAATTTGGCTAGCCACCCAAGCATAGCCTCCTTGGCAATTGTCTTCGTTATGAGGAGGGACCTGGTTGGCACTATCAACGATCTCTTCTACACGCGGTCCAACCATCTTCATAAGAGACAAAACAAATTAAGTTACTCCTAACAATTAGCATAAACAAATAGACTACAACATAAATCCTAATCTACCCATCTTACCCTTCTATCTCACAGTTTATTATTTATTAAGGTCAAGTTATTTATGCAAGGGTACACAAACGTGCGTCGGGAGCAAAAATAGCTCTGATACCAACTGTGACACCCTCAAATTTGCGGAAAGAAAAAAAATAATTTTAATAAATAAACAAAGGTGTCATAAATAAAAAGGGTCATAACAAAAGGAAAATAATGTTATACATAAGAATTATACAAGACGGGAGACATATTTCCCGTATAAATACTGAAATAAAAGAGTGTATAATAATATACAATCTAAGAACCGAATATAGGTCCAAGGTAAATACTTCGCTCGCTAGCTCGTCAATGTACCCAAAGTATGCATCACCACCTGTTCGACCGAATTAAATATAAACACGGAAGCCACAGTCAGTGGGGAGTAACTCCGAGTTCTCCCAGCCACGAAATGTCGAATTTAATTAAACATGAATAACATAAAAGCAATGTATATGGGAAATACAAAACTTAAACATATAGGATATGCTTTTCATGTTATGAAACAAATAACTAACATATAACCTAGCATATGAAAGCTATCATGTGAAACCGATAATAAACTATAACCCGAGGTAGGGAAGCTGGTATGCTGGCTCAGCGGTTACCATGTTACATGGCCCTGATACACTCAAACCCTAATCAACACGTAATCATGTGAATCAGTTAACAATCGGTAATCCAAACTCTATCAATCTTAGCCGGCTTGCATCTCACCTTCTAAAACTCATAGAATAATACAAACATGAAAGACCAATACGTCTACAAACAGGCATAAGTTCCTAGTACAGTCAATAGAAGACTTCTGTAACTCGAGGCTATACCACAAGGTAGGAAAACATCATAGTCCTAGACTGATCAGACCTAGCGACAACAGCTATTCCATTCCCCGTCTCATGACATAACCGTACACAAGAAACTCTGCTAGGCGACCCCCTAAACAGAGATGGCTAGTACTTAAGATGGCTCCCTTCCCAAAGCGGAACTCTTAGGATGCCATGCCCCGACTTGGGGATAAGCCCCCCAGGCCCGGGACACAAACGCTATCAGTGGCGAACATATACTCGTTAAAGATAGTACGTGCCTATCAATGTCATGGTCCAAGCTACTCATTTAGAATTAGAATGGTCAAGACGCAATATCCTCATAAATTCTTATGGGTACTTAGTCAACACGACACCAACCATATAAATAAACAGTCACGGGAAAACATCCTATCATGTGACTATTTGCATATCAATAATAATCAAATATCATATCGCCTCATATCTACTAAGGATAATTCATAATTAAATACAACTTTACTTGAAGACAAATCCCCGACCCGAGTCCCGCGACGGGTCATCAGTCAAATCGGGGCTGACTAGATCTTAGTTTGACCAAACCCGTTGGATCAAACCGGCTAGAAACAGAGTCTTTATCACATAGACATAAAATCAACATAGTCATTACATGTTATTTTAATAAAACTTCTAACATGTGAATTATTAAATCTTACGTAAAACCCCGCTTGACTTAAAGGATATCAAAATAAACTACGATCTCGTCTTATAATTTCTAACATGTGAGAAATAATAATTTAATGAAAAACCTTTTAATTAAAATATTTTACTTATTAATATTTCTCGCTTGCTAATTATTACAAAACACGATAAAAATGACGATAACTCAAAAACCGTCACAAGTCCCAAAGTGGGACCCACGGGCTGAGTTGGGCCGGACCCACATGGGCCTGATTTGGGCCTCACGGCCTGATTTGGGGCTCAATGGGCTGTTTTGGCCTTTTTAACGGTTTTACTAAAAACCGTTTCTAATTATTTCCCGCATGCTTTAACATAATTAAAACCCGTCAAAACCACAATTAAACAATCAAACATTGACAAAACCCAAAGACCAAAACCCGGACCCACCATGGACCAACCCAGACCGGTCTGAACCGGCCTGGACCGGCTGGTCTGGTCCGGTTTGGCCCCTCCTCCACGGTTCACACAACCAAAGCAACAATCCAAATTTCCAATTAATCCTAACATGTTTTTAATTACTAACATCCATTTTTAAACATCCAATTTAACCATCCAACATGCAACAATCATCATCATGAAGAAATCATAAAAATATAACAAGGACAACAACATATTCATAAATTCCTACAACATAATAAAATCAACCACTTATCATGTTACTAACTAAAATCATAAAACCATAATCATATGATCAAAAACTAAAGATGAACCAAAAACTAAAGTAAACCAAAGCTATGTAACATTTATCCGTCGAGTAACTCGGAGTCGTTACCTTAGATAGCTAAAATCAAGTAGCACCAAAATAATAAGAACTAAGAAAATAAGAAACCCGTCTTCTAGTCTTCTCCTAAAATATACGAGTCACCAAACTCGTCTTCAAAATCTTCCCCTATAAGAAATGACAAGAAAACAATTATTAGAACTTAAAACTTGATTTTTTCCATAATTAAAGTGTTGAAAACGATTTTGTCGGAATTTAAAATAAAACGTACTTGAAGATGGGGAGCGAAGAGGAGATCCTAGAAATATAAGTTAGGACGGATTTAATTAAGAAATGAAGGTTTTATGAAGGGTTTGCTCAAGAACGATGAAGAACGGATGAAGAACGCGAAGAACGCTCAAGAACGATTGAAGAACGATTATTTATCCAAGTGATTTGTTGTAAAGTGAAAAGTTGTTTGTGAGTAAAGTGGGGTGAGGAGTGGCGTGTAATATAGAGCAAACTAGTGAGTTGGGTTTTGAAATTGTGGTTATGGAATTGACCCGGTATAATAATTATATTACCGTAATTAATTAGATATTAAGTTAATTGAATTAAATATCAAGATATTCTGTTATTATAATGAAAAGAAATAAAATATCAAGGCTAAGAGAGGAAGAAAAACCGTGTGGTATGGGTGATAGCGGGTCAGTTTTGTAAACGATTTGCGTAATTTTCGTTAACTGATCGATAAAGTAAATAAATATCTAGATATTATTATTAGTTTAATCAAAAGAATTAAAATATCTAATG
The DNA here is from genome assembly GCA_022085475.1 of Heliosperma pusillum. Classification (NCBI taxonomy): domain Eukaryota; kingdom Viridiplantae; phylum Streptophyta; class Magnoliopsida; order Caryophyllales; family Caryophyllaceae; genus Heliosperma; species Heliosperma pusillum. The sequence continues at coordinate 7,633 of JAIUZE010074866.1, forward strand.
TGAGTGGAAAACGATGACCTGGGCGCGTGACTCATGCCAAAGTCGAGTTTCGGTTTCGTTTCGCGCTTGACGATGAGTCGGGAATAGTTAAATAACGTTCGGTTAAAACCGTAAACGTTATTCTTTAAATTCCGAATAAATTCAAAAGTAGTAGATTACATTAGGAGAAATCTTAATAAATCGAAAAAAAAATAAAGTCAAAAATATTATGTTTTGTAAATAAATTTCGGTGTAATACTTATGAGACGAGTCGGGAAAAGTCAACGGAAGTCAAAGTTGACTGAAAAGTCGAGAAAAGTCGAAGATGACTTAAAAGTCAAGAAAAGTTAGGACGACTTAAAAGTCAAGAAAAAGTCAATGACGACTTTAAAAAGTCAAGGAAAAGTCAAAGACGACTTAAAAGTCAAGAAAAGTCAAAGATGACTAAAAACGGTCTTTTCATGGAATCCCTCAAAAATTCCAAATACGAACGCGGTATTTCAAAATAAGACTCGGAACAAAAATTCCTATTTTAAAACTTAAGTTCTACTGAAAAGTGTTAGTAAATATTTTTACTAGAAAAATTGGCATTTTTTTCGGGTTGTTACCGATCAATTGGAGTTTGAGTGTGGGTGAGATTGACCAAATCAAGACATTCTTGACGTCATTAGCAACCTTCAAATAAAGGTCATATTCGGCCCGAACCACCGCGGACGATCTAGGCGCGAGTTCGGTGGGGGGCTCTTCGACCAAGTAGCGAAGCACGTTATCGGATAACGCGGCGCTCTTGATCGTTTATTCCCATTCAACGAAGTTACTTCCGTCATCCTTAAGGACACACTTGTCCATGACGGACCTTAACCATGAGTCCTTACCCAAGGTTGCAACGTTTGATGATGTCGACATTATGCGAATATGGTAACTACAACAAAAAGAAATATATAAACATTCATTGTTAATTTACTTGAAAAACATTTTAACAAGTTTAGAATTTATATAATGACCTCTCACTAAATTATATAAATGATTTCCAAGACCCATCTTTAAATAAAAATAGTCATCGCATGCTACTTTTATCTAGAAATGGTAAGTCGTTACTTGACTAATTCTACCCTTAGAACTCTTGGTTGACGGATTTCAACTAAATCCATCTCCTAGTCCCAAGATAACGCTTATCTCGTTGAGTCCAATCCAATTTTAGCTTGTGATCGTATCACCCTACTTACCCGAGGTAAAAAGGGACCCACGAGCGTGGTAGCCCTAATGAACACGGGATTCATAGGTGTTATTAATTGGTAAGGCTAATCTCAATTTTTAAACATGTGAGAGATCTTGTCAATTTAGTTATTAATTCCCTATATGTGAACTAAGTCGGTGAATTGTGAATAACGTTGAATTGACAATAACGGTAAATAAAATGCATGTGTGACGATTTTGGCATGAGCGGAAATAAAGCAAGCAACCAAGCAACAATAAAATCCTAGTATGGCCACCTAGCTAATCAAAATTAACTAGATAGTTACAAATTCGGAAACCAACTCCTTGGTCCCTTGCCTCTTCACTTGGAACACCTTCCAAAATGGCACCGTCTTGAACGAGTCACCGGTCTTCAAAAAAATAATTGCAAATATACAAATATACAAATTCCTATTATACATTTATTCTATGAAATGAAATTATTAAAATTATACAAACCGGCGATACGAGATCGCAATAAAATTACAACCAAACCGTTATTCCCTTACATTACGGGTAATAACGATTAAAAATAACTAGGCCATACTAGGTACAAAATTTGCATAAATTATTAAATAAATGACATTCATTCATTCAACCATAAATTAAATTAATTTCTGCAAAATTCATGCCAAAATCGTCCTAGATTCAATTCATGCTCATTGTAGCTCGATTTTTCCGGGATTTATTGATTTTTAACCATTAAAAATCACTATCAACATTTAAATCGCATTTAAATTCAAACTAATTAACTAAACTGTTTTATAACTAAAATTAGTCACTACTAATTTTGTTGGTCATTAATTAGATCGATTTGATTTCATTTGCTAAATATTACGGTTTAATCATAACAATTATGAAATAAAACCAAAATAAAATATAAAAATCATAAAATTTGAAACCAAAAATTTTGTACATTCTGGAACAATTCCAGGAACTATAAAAATAAAAAACATTTGCTCAAAAAATTTAAATTAATTTTATGAACAAATAGCCTTGTATTTAATGGTTTTATCAAATAAAAACATTAGATATTGTAAACAGTGAAACAAATTATGAAATTTCACCAAGAGTATCAAAATCACAATGTAAAATGTACAAAAAAATTTCAAAACCAGAAATGAACGTTTTAATTTTATGAACATTATAATCTCATATTATCGACTTTTATCGTATAAAAATCAATGAACATGCAATACATAAGTAAAAGTCACGAAATTTTACATACAATATGTAAGAAATGCATGTGAGATCATATTACAATTTCATGGCCAGAATCAACATGCAACTATTTGTAGTTAACTTTTAACTCATAAAATGCATGTTAACTCGGTTTAAACGCCAAAAATAAAAATAAATAGAAAAATAATCCCTAAAATCACGAAATTTAACCACAAACATTTTGAGGTCAGTAGGTATACATGCATGCTATTTGTAGTTAACTTTTAACTCATAAAATGAATCGTATTTTAACTCAAAATCTTTGATTTATTAGTTATCTTATAACTTTAATAAAAATGTCCAAAATGAACATGCATGCTACAAGCTAGCTCTGATACCACATGAAAGTCCATAGACCTTAATTAGACTCTTTTAATTAGTTGCTAAATTACTTGTTAATTTAGTATTTAATGATCTATGTAACATGCATTCAAATATAAAGACATTTATATAAGAGAAGAAATTTCCTCACATTGATATGGAAAATATAAGGGCACAAAAGCTACAAATATGGATGAACACAAACAATCTCCAAAGTAGAAGATCTCCTCTATGTTGCACCAAGATAAACCCAAATAATCTACCCTTATTATTAACTAGATAATAAGATAGATATTATACTAATAATATTATGACTATATTACTACACTAGTAATACTTAGGAAATATTAGTATATGAGAGTTTTAGTGAGAAGAAGGATTTTAGAAAGAAGTATAACAATTGCACAAAATGAAGTACTCTAAAATGAACAACAATTGTTCATTATAAAGGCCTTTTGGCCGGACCATGTAGTCTATAATTGGACTCTTATTTTGTTTAATTTGATAACATGCATTAGAGTGGAGTGTTGTAGAAAAGATGATGATTGTTTTCTACTTGTTATGTCACTTTCAAATGCTAACTAAAGAGTTACAACAAGAACAACAATCATCACCATGTAACTACAATGTAACCGGCCATCATGGCCTAGTTTGGTCCATATTGATTTTTGATATTTGTCTCACAAATACTTATTGATCATATGGTTAATTATCTTGTATAATTAAGTGTTAATTTGATCATATAACAATTATATGACTCAATTAAACAAATAATATGTACTTAACATTTTAAGTAATATTTTACCATTATATCAATATATAATGGGTCCCACAATGCTTAGTTAATTTATTTTACAACTCCTTGTAAATATAATTAACTAATTACCTCTATCTCAAAACCTCAACTAATTTAGTAATTTAACGATTAATTACTAAGTTAAATCTTATTTAATCGTATTAAAATAAGATATAAATTTATTAGTCAATTATCGCATAATTGAAAAATAAGTTTAATCGAATTTGAGTTCTTAACTCAATTTCTAACAATTAACTCTCGTACATATCGAATATATGTAATGTACTAATTAACTGTATCGTATACAAATAATTAGTTACTATTTGGATTTCATCCTTTAGGTGTGACCGAAAGGGATCAGTTGATCACCGCCGTCAAACGACAATAACGTCAAACTCTAGTCAGCCAACCGTTATTGATTTACGTTAATCAACTGACTAATCATACATAAAGTCGATAAATATCCCAATTATATTCCTTAATAAGATTTATTATGTGGCGCACTATTGTGGAGGACACCTACTCCAACAGTCACGACTCATGGAATGGTTACGGGTGTTGTATGGGTAGATTCACGGCCTTTCGGTCCATGAGTTCCCGTAGGTCGAGTATAGAGAGCTTTCGCCCCTTCAAGGCCTAACCGATCAATATACACGTTATCCTACTACAGGCCTAACCGATCAATATACAAGTTATCCTACTACAGGTCTAGGCTTACGCCAAAAGACAAGTGGAGGGAGCGACTAAACCAAGCTTACCCTACACAGAGAATTCAACGAGACAAGAGAAATCACTCAATTTTGTACTCGGTCATTTCAACAAACACGTAGCGTGCAAGACAATGGATACAAATTATATAACACCCCAGATTTTATAATAACGAGTAATTTATTTAAGACGTAAATTTTATAAATTCTTCTTTTACTTTTATTAGTTAAAATATTTTAAGCCGATAATTTATGATTCCGTGGCTTTAAATTAATGTTAAATAGAATTTAGTTTAGTTGGGTAGAAACCATCGCATTTCAGTCCGTTATGAGTTCATAATCGGATTCTACGCGAAAATCCAAGTGAGTTGACCCAATATAAAATTTGGGTCTTCTATTATATCATCTTCTCAAAACAAACCCACCAAAAACCTCCTCCTTCTTTCTCAAATTTGAGCAACATATTCATTCACCATCATCTTCTTCCTCAAACAAAAAAAACCCCTATTAAACTTTCATAACTCCTAAATCTTAAGACGGAAGCCATTTCTTCGTCTCTCAACGAAACTTGACGATTTTTATATAACTTTTCTCCTCTCATCTTCCTCTTTATTTTCATAACATAAAACATCCATTTCCTCCAACTTTTTATAAAACCCATTTTCTAGATCTAAACTTAAGACGGGCATAACTTCTTTGTTTCTTAACGTAATTCGATTCCGTTTAATGTTTCGGAATCCTCTCACCGTCCTCTTTCTTTCTAGTCAATAAAAGATCAAAACTTTTAACTTTATTTTTAGACCGTCTTTTCCAGATTTCGGTTTTGGGTCGTGTTGCGTTATTTATCGGGAAAAGGTGGACTTTGAATATTTTGGGTCATGGGATTCGTGTAGATTGATGGGTAGCTTGTGAATCGAGGATTAGAAATGCTAATCGAGGTAACGGTGATGGGCTACTCGATATCAATATGTGTTTTAATGTTTTAATAATAGTTTTAATTAGTGAAAGATGTAATCTTTGCCTAAATTTCATGTTGAATGGTGTTACTTGTTCATTCTTATGTATGAATTCACCCCACATGCTTATCTTTCATTAATCTCATGCTAAGTTACATTCAAGTTGTTAATTATGCTTATTTATCATGTTTGAACTTCAGTTGAGCCATTAAGGTGCTTTAATTGACCTTGTCAAATGATTGGATATGTTTAGAGTGCATTAAATGTGGTTTATTGTTGGTAATTGTTGATGGAATTGAATGAGAATCAAAAGGGTTAAAGTATTGGTTGTTGTTGTTGTGATTTTTGTGTTTATGTGTCCCAGTCGGCTGACCGGCCGCCGGTCACCCCTACCGGCTGGGAACCTCCTGATATGAAATGGATAATTTTGATGTTGCGTGAGTCCCAGCCGGCCGACTGGCCGTCGGTCCCCCCAACCGGCTGGGAACACCTATATGTTGAATGATAGATAGTAGTGGCTATGAGTCTCAGCCGGCCACCCGGCCGCCGGTCTCACCGGCTAAGATACCCCTCTTCCCATTTTCCTCACTTTGGCATGTGACCCCAGCCGGGTAGCCGGCAGCCGGTCACACCCACCGGCTGGGGATCCCTGTATATTTATTGTTGTTGTTATGTGTTGCTGTGGTGCCAGCCGGGTAGCCGGCAGCCGGTCCACCAGACCGGCTGGCACCCCCTGTAACACCCGCAAATGTTCCTATTTTTATATGAAAAATTTTATACGGATACTTTTCAGCGAATTTTAGTTTTAGTCTAGAATTAAATTTCCCGTATCTATTTTATAAAATCCAAGTTCGTTTTTGGACTTTACTCGAAATTCCGAGTAAGTTACGTCTTAAGGCGTTTATGGGCTTTTTTCATGATTTTTCCACTTACTCCCTTACACTACCCTTAAACCCTAAACTCCCTCATTCAACTTACTCTTTTTCTGAAAGTCCTACACCTCTAATTAGACTCCTCTAATTAGTTCATTAAATTACTTTAACTTAATGATTTAGGATCTAGTTATCATGCATGCAAATATAAAAGCATAAATATAAAGATAAGATGAAATTTTCTTACATTGGAAATTTTTGGCAAAATGGGCACAATAAGAACTCCTTATTAATCTTGAGCATGAAATTGATAGATGATCCTCCATAAAACAACCTCCAAAGTAGAAGGTCTCCTTCCAAATTGCACCCAAGATTGAACCCAAATAAACACTATATTTATTAACTAGATAAATATAGTATTATCCCTTAAATGATACTAGAAATATTACTACATTAGTAATATATGAAGTATATAATATTTATGTGAGTTTTAGAGAGATGAATGTATGAGAAAAAAATTGAGCAAGCATGAATTAATATGAGTAAAAGGAGAACAACTCATGTGTCCTTTTTACATCATTTTCTCACGGCACACACCACACCAAATAGGTGACTATGGGCTCTTATTTTATTCACATACATGAATGTTGAGTGTTGGTTAATATATAATCATAAGATGTCATAATAGACTATCATGACATGTAGCATAATAGGTAAGAATGGCTAAATGTGGAGTGTAGACTTTTAAACAAAACAAATTGTTACTACAAGCTACAATGAAACATCCACCATGTGCATTATGTGGTCCATTTTGATTTTTGATATTTGTCTCACAAATACTTATTATCATATGCTTGATTATCTTATATAATTAAGTATTAATTTGATCATACAACAATTATATGACTCAAATTAATAAATAATATACACTCAACTTTTAAGTGATATTTTACCATTATATCAATATATAATAGGTCCCACAATGCCCAGTTAATTTATTTTACAACTCCTTGTAAATATAATTAACTAATTACCTCTACCTCAAAATATATACAAAACCTCAACTAATTTAGTAAGTTAACAATTAATCACTAAACAAATCTTATTTAATCGTATTAAAATAAGTCGTAAAATTTATTCAGTCAATTATCGTATAATTGACTAATAAAATCAATTGGCTCGAGTTCTTTAACTCAATATCCAATAACTAACTCACATAACTAAACGTATATCAAATATACGCAAGGGACTAATTAAACTGTATCATATACAAATAATTAGTATTCTATTTGGGTCTCATCCTATAGGTGTGACCGAAAGGGATCAGTTGATCACCGCCGTCATACGACAATAACGTCAAACTCTAGTCAGCCAAGCGTTACCGATTTACGTTAATCAACTGACGTGGAGTATCAAAATATACTAATCATGCCACGTATATTCCAAATGAGATTTATTATATAAATGCACTATTGTGGAGGACACTTACTCCAACAATCTCCCACTTGTCCGATACAAGTTGTGCATGTAGCAACACTATTGCGGAGGACTCCTCCTCCTACAATTTCTCCCACTTGTCTTGACAAGTTGTGTGCTACCGATTCTCTTGTCTCTTTTGCGTCACATCCTCCCACTCATTGCAAGGTGTCTTACAGGTCGCACTTGCAATTGAAAATTATAAATAGAGTGGTTTTCTCGATCTGGGAGAGTAACTGTCTGACCGGAAAATCTACCAGAGATCTCTTCCGAGCGTGGCCACGCATTTCCAGTTACTACTCCTCGAGTGGCCCGAAGATGTTAATACCCAACGTGGGTGGACAATTCCTGTTGACCCATCTTACACTGTATGATGCAGATCACCATGACCCAGAAGATGTCCATCGGCCTCCTTTCACGGCACGACCTAGGAACAAAAACCAAAGTCAATCGGAAACTACACCGACTCAGGTAAATGGTCGCCAGTCTAAAGAATCGACTCATAGGAATAAAATAGAAATCCCCGCCACGACCAGGCTTCAACAATTTTGATAAGGGACTCTATTATGGTCACTGCCGACAGAGTGTCTCCACAGTCTGTCTATGTAAACGACCAGTCATCTCCATGACCCCATGGTGCTGAACCAACCATCGATCGACTTACAATCTAGTCACTTCGAGACGTCACCTCAAATGAGTGACTAGGGACAAAACACTAAGTTCATCCTGTTCACTTGAATTGGGTTCAACTTTTCTTTCAACCAATTCGGATAAACAAAGTATTAAAATTTAGTCAAACTAAATAAGGAGTTTTTAATGAAACTCTAACAATGAATGCGATTATCTAATATTTGGAAAAATTGATACGTTATCAATAATTTCATATCTCATAATCTCTAGCAATTCAGGTACATATTTCAATCCCATTGAAATGACATGACTATCATGTTCAGCCTGCAAAAGCATAGCTAATGGATTAGCAATACTTGCATCTCTCCCATCGTTCTGATCGCTATTTCTTTTTGTCTACGTAATCTCATATTACATAAAACTTTATGAGTACGTGTCTAGGTTTGAATCTAGACTTAGGACTCTTGGCCTAAAGGTAGCTCCCACTGTTTTACCAGTATCATGAGATAGGATATACAACTATAGGAACTACTTCTAGTCCCTCCAATACTGTCGAATCCAAGCTACTTTCATATTCATCATCATATGATGCAATGTACTCTATTTCCGTTGTGAAATCTGCAATGATAAACTGCATGGAACACTTCCAGCAGATACATGACATTTATATATGAAAATGTCACTCCTACTTAGAACCTTTCCAAAGTCTTTTCTGTTTGGAACTCTTCCAACAGATAAATCTTCTATAAAATACAGCCAGTTCGTGATTTCAAATCACTTTGATCAGTTTGGAAACTGTTTGCAATATCTAGAACATAAATACCTCCAATAGAAATGATAGACCTCTTTTGCAATATCCTACTTAGAACCTGTTTTGAGCTTCTTGTTTTCTACATGATAGACCTCTTTTGCAATATCTAGAACATAAATACCTCCAATAGAAATGGCCTCGCCATAAACCATTTCATTAAAAGCAAAAGTACAACCATTGTTCTTAATGCAAAAATAAAATCCTTCCATGTCTAACACGGAAATGGAGATAATGTTCTTGGTAAGAGTTGGTACATAATAGCAATTATTTAAATACAACTCTAAACCATTAGGCAAAAGAAGAACGTAGGTGCCCACGGAAACTGCGGCTACCTTAGCTCCATTTCCCATGCGTAGGTCCACGTCACCCTTGGCTAGTGCTTGCACGTCCCTCAGCCCCTGTACATGATTACAAAGGTGAGAACCACAACCGGTATCAAATACCCAAGAAGAGGTACTAGCAAAGTTAATATCTATCATATAGAGTGATGAAAGAATTTTACCTGACGTTGTCACACAACCGTCTTTCTTGTCTTTCAAGTACTTGGGGCAATTGCGTTTCCAATGCCCTTTGCCATTACAATAATAGCAATCCGCATCCGCGTGTTTGTTGACTTTGGGTTTGGCCTTATAAAAGACCTTTGCCTTTCCCTTGCCGGATTTCTTGAAAAGAGTCTTACCCTTTCCCTTGTCCTTCCTTACCCCAAGGTTCATGTTCTTCATTTTCATGGTAAGAACATCCTTGGGCTCACTCCCACTAGCCTCCATGTCCCTCTCAGCTTGGGTGAGGAGTGCATGGAGTTCATGGAAACTCTTGTCCATGCCATTCATGTTATAGTTCACCCTAAATTGGGTGAACTTAGGTGAGAGTGAAGGAAGGATCTTACCCACCACCAAATTCTTCGGAATTTTGCACCCTAGACGCTCTAAGGTGTCCGCGTGCTCAACCATTTTGAGCACGTGTGGGCCAACCTTTTGGCCCCTTTGAAGCTTAGTGTCAAAGAATTTCGTAATTGCCTCATATTGGAGAATTTGAAGGGCTTGCGAAAACATCGAAGTGATCCTCGTGAATATCGCATATGCATTGAGAGAGATCAATTGGAGTTTGAGTTTGGGTGAGATTGACCAAATCAAGACATTCTTGACGTCATTAGCAACCTTATAATAAAGGTCATATTCGGCCCGAACCACCGCGGACGATCTAGGCGCGGGTTCGGCGGGAGGCTCTTCGATCAAGTAGCGAAGCACGTTATCGGATAACGCGGCGCTCTTGATCGTTGATTCCCATTCAACGAAGTTACTTCCGTCATCCTTAAGGACACATTTGTCCATGACGGACCTCAACCATGAGTCTCTACCCAAGGTTGCAACGTTTGATGATGTTGACATTATGCGAATATGGTAACTACAACAAAAAGAAATATATAAACACTCATTGTTAATTTACTTGAAAAAAAATTTAACAAGTTTAGCATTCATATAATGACCTCTCACTAAATTATATAAATGATTCCAAGACCCATTTTTATTTAAAAATAGTCATCGCATACTATCTTTTTTTAGAAATGGTAAGTCGTTATTTGACTAATTCTACCCTTAGAACTCTTGGTTGACGGATTTCAACTAAATCCATCTCCTAGTCCCAAGATAACGCTTATCTCGTTGAGTCCAATCCAATTTTAGCTTGTGATCGTATCACCCTACTTACCCGAGGTAAAAAGGGACCCACGAGCGTGGTAGCCCTAATGAACACGGGATTCATAGGTGTTTATTAATTGGTAAGGCTAATCTCAATTTTTTAAACATGCGAGAGATCTTGTCAATTTAGTTATTACTTCCCTATAAGTGAACTAAGTCGGTGAATTGTGAATAACGTTGAATTGACAATAACGGTAAATAAACTGCATGTGTGACGATTTTGGCATGAGCGGAAATAAAGCAAGCAATCAAGCAACAATAAAATCCTAGTATGGCCACATAGCTAATCAAATTAACTAGATAGTTACAAATTCGGAAACCAACTCCTTTGGTCCCTTGCCTCTTCACTTGGAACATCTTCCAAAATGGCACCGTCTTTCGGGAGTCACCGGTCTTCATAAAAATAATTACAAATATACAAATATACAAATTCCTATTATACATTTATTCTATAAAATAAAATTATTAAATTATACAAAACCGGCGATACGAGATCGCAATAAAATTACAACCAAACCGTTATTCCCTTACATTACGGGTAATAACGATAAAAAATAACTAGGCCATACTAGGTACAAAATTTGCATAAATTATTAAATAAATGACATTCATTCATTCAACCATAAATTAAATAAATTGCTGCAAAAATTCATGCCAAAATCGTCCTAGATTCAATTCATGCTCATTGTAGCTCGATTTTTCCCGGGATTTATTGATTTTTAACCATTAAAAATCACTATCAACATTTAAATCGCATTTAAATTCAAATTAATTAACTAAACTGATTTAGAACTCAAAATTAGTCGTGACTAATTTTGTTGGTCATTAACTAGATTGATTTGATTTCATTTGCTAAATATTACGGTTTAATCATAACCATTATGAAATAAAATATAAACATCATAAAATTTGAAACCAAAAATTTTGTACATTCTGGAAAATTTCCAGGAACTATAAAAATAAAAAACATTTGCTCAAAAAATTTAAATTAATTTTATGAACAAATAGCTTTGTATTTAATGGTTTTATCAAATAAAAACATTAGATATAGTAAAACAGTGAAACAAATTATGAAATTTCACCAAGAGTATCAAAATCAGAATGTTAAATGTACAAAAAATTTTCAAGACCAGAAATGGACGTTTCAATTTTATGAACATTATAATCTCATATTATCGACTTTTATCGTATAAAAATCAATGAACATGCAATACATAAGTAAAATTCACGAAATTTTACATACAATATGTAAGAAATGCATGTGAGATCATATTAAAATTTCATGGCCAGAATCAACATGAAACTATTTTTAGTTAACTTTTAACTCATAAAATGCATGTTAACTCGGTTTAAACGCCAAAAATCAAAATAAATAGCAAATTAATCCCTAAAATCACGAAATTTAACCACAAACATTTTGAGGTCAGTAGGTATACATGCACCAAAATTTTCGTCAGAATCGTATTTTAACTCAAAATCTTTGATTTATTAGTTATCTTATAACTTTAATAAAAATGTCCAAAATGAACATGCATGCTACAAGCTAGCTCTGATACCAATTGAAAGTCCATAGACCTTAATTAGACTCCTCTAATTATTTACTAAATTACTTTTTAATTTAGTATTATAATGATCTATGTAACATGCATGCAAATATAAAGACATTTATATAAGAGAAGAAATTTCCTCACATTGGTATGGAAAATATAAGGGCACAACAAGAACTCCTTCTTGTTGATCTTGAGCTACAAATATGGTTGAACACAAATAATCTCCAAAGTAGAAGATCTCCTCTTAGTTGCACCAAGATGAACCAAACAATCTACCCTTATTATTAACTAGATAATAAGATAGATAATATACTACTAATATTAGACTATATTACTACACTAGTAATACTTAGGAAATATTAGTATATGAGAGTTGTAGTGAGAAGATGAGTTTTGAGAGATGAATGATAAAATAAGTAAGAATGAATAAGTGAAGGAATGAACAACAATTGCTCTCCTTTTATAGCCAAGAGGGCCGGTTATTTCATCACAAAGTGGTGATGATTTCTTCTTATTTTATTGCCATGTAAGGTGGTAATGTGTTGTAGTGAATAAAATGATATCATGTTAACTATTCATGTCATAAGCATATGTTGCTTATGAGTATGAATAAGAACAACCAACATCACCATTTGACTTCACCACAACCGGCCATGTGAGCCACAATTTGATCCATTTTGATTTTTGATATTTGTCCCACAAATACTTATTAATCATATGCTTAATTATCTTGTATAATTAAGTGTTAATTTGATCATATAACAATTATATGACACAAATAAATGAATAATATGTACTTAACATTTTAAGTAATATTCTACCATTATATCAATATATAATGGGTCCCACAATGCTTAGTTAATTTATTTTACAACTCTTTGTAAATATAATTAACTAATTACCTCTATCTCAAAACCTCAACTAATTTAGTAATTTAACGATTAATTACTATGTTAAATCTTATTTAATCGTATTAAAATAAGATATAAATTTATTAGTCAATTATCGCATAATTGAAAAATAAACTTAATTGAATTTGAGTTCTTAACACAATTTCTAACAATTAACTCTCAAACATATCGAATATATGTAATGTACTAATTAACTGTATCGTATACAAATAATTAGTTATTATTTGGATTTCATCCTTTAGGTGTGACCGAAAGGGATCAGTTGATCACCGCCGTCAAACGACAATAACGTCAAACTCTAGTCAGCCAACCGTTATTGATTTACGTTAATCAACTGACTAATCATATATATAGTCAATAAATATCCCAATTATATTCCTTAATAAGATTCATTATGTGGCGCACTATTGTGGAGGACACCTACTCCAACAATATTTTATGACATGATTGACACACTAATTCCAACTCTTTAGTGTTTACTTAAGACATCCTCTTAAGCTTGCAAATTAAATTAGGATAGTTAGGATCTTCGAACCCACAGGTGAATATAAAATATACTACCTCTTCTAGAATCGTATTCAAGAAGGTGGTTCTTGAGATCCAGTTGACATCATACTATTATGATATACTGTAATCGCTAAGTATATTCGAATGGATCGAAGAAATAAGGTTGGTGCAAAACTCTTTGCCTACCAATTTATCATTTGAAACATTTTAATGTTCATCCATGCAAATTTCGATCTTAAAAATCAATTTACATTGAAGAGGTCGTACTTCTTCAAGTAAAATTTATCAGGTCACATACCTGACCATCATGCATGGAGTCCATTACGAATCACATGACTCTAAGCCATAGCAAGAAGTTAGGACTAGAAACAGTCTTTTATAAGTCACAGATTAGAATTCATCGCTATTAAGGAGTGATAAAATTCCACCGGACCTCCTAGGTTCCGAAGAAACAACTACTGAACAAGCAATGAGGAAAACTTTTTCCGGACCATATGCTCAGTTTGTGGCTCTTGAAACATTTTCTCCCACTCTGTTTTATCAAGAAATAATCGTATTTTTATTGAAAGACAGCATCACGAGTCACAAACGCTTTGTTCTCGTGGTCAATGTAGGATTATTGAGCACTTGTTTCATTCAAATAACTTATAAATTAGGTACGCTACCTACCCATATCGTATATGGAATGAAATCAGACAGTTTTAAATGTGTTTTAATATGGTGGGAAAAGAAATAGCAGACAAAAAATATTAAGATCCCAAGGTTAGTCAAATGGCTCATTTTGACTTGACAAAGACAAAATCATATCGTATAAGGTTCTGTATCTCTATTCAACAATACCTTATCTCATAATGTATGTTAGAGAAGTTAACTCGTGAAACTATTTCACAATACTTTTGGTGAAAATCAAAGTCAATACTTAGATATTTACATTTACGATTTACTCGTAAGTCCTTGTCTAATACTTTTGGTAATTAACTACTTCACATTGAAGCTCTTTGAACTTTTCAAAGATTTCTCATAGCACCTCATTAAGTAGAATTAATTGTAATATCTACTTAAATCGTTGGTAAATAAAGTGAAATAGTCATAACCATCTCTGGTTGTGTTTGTTATTGGACCACGCATATTCAAATGTAATAGGGCCAATAACTCACTAGTTTGATTTCCTTTTAAATAAAAAGGGGAAGAATCATCTTGCCTTGAATACAAGATTCGCACGCACCATAAGATTCAAAATCAGATGGTTTAGGGATAGTTATCAATACTAGCCTCTTAATGTGCTACACAATCCAGAATTAAGATTAAATTAGGGTCACCAATTTTGAGCCCTTACAATCTATATGACAAGTAATTTCTAATTTAGGTCAAGAATATAGTTACCTTTGATTGGTATGGAATATCCATTGACCAAGTATAGGCATTAATAGAAACAACGTTAATTCCATTCACAAAAGTGAAACACTTGTGTCGTACACTAAAGTGGATACTATATTCTTTATTTAGAGGTCATGTACATAATAACTTTTATATGTTTCTATAGAAATAAAACTACAATAGTTATATTTCCCTTGTAGGTCGACATTTAATCATGGTTAGTCGTCACATGAATCATTATTATATGCATTGAATACATTGATGAAAACCATAATAGGTATCTAATACCCAAAAAATTGCATTTAACAAAATAAATGTCGATCATATAGATATTATGGGTGAAAATAGTACACCCAATTTCTAACTCTTTAGAAAACTTGGGGCAGATCCTTTTCTTGTGTCATACACTGTAAAATAGAATCGTCAAAAGTTGGGTTCGACACCTTGCTTGGGTTTTGAATTTACTATTCAAAATAGTTTTGCCTTTTTTTTTTTTTTTCTTGTGCCAAACTCGTGCCAACCTACTCTTGAACCTCGTCTTAACAATTAAGAATATAAACATCATTCTTAGTGCTCCCACTCACTTTCATGAATCTCTACTTAGACAAGTATATTAGAATTATGGTGAAGACTATTCTTCATTTTATTCATGGTTTTTCCTTCAAAAGGATAAACTTTTCATGAAGTGACTACGGTATTTGGTTATTCACGATTTTTAAATAAACCGATTAACCTAGTCGTCCCAACTGATTTGGCCTCTTTTGGGGTAAGACTCGATAAGGAGCATTATGACGACATACCAAAAATTAAAATATTTTTCGTTTGAGCGAAAAGATTGATGTACCATTGTTATGAGAAGACGTCACTAAAAATCAAAACGTTTTTGACTAAGTGTGACTTATTCATTTACTCTTCATAAGAGACATTTGCAATGGTGAATATGAGGATCAAAAGATAAAATTCATTTTGTCTTTAGCTACGGTGGTTTAAACGGAGATCGCAATCAAAATGCTACCGTATAAAATAATGGAAACTCCTTTCCACGATTGAACGGATTTACAAGTTCGTAGAAGGATAAATATTTGTCATTGCGCGAATAAATATGAACGGAAAATAAACATTCATTGCTTATATATAATTTACTTGTAAAACAATTTTAAACAAGTGACTCATATAATGACCCCTCACGAAATTATATAAGTGATTCCAAGACCCATCATTAGACAAAAATTGTCATCGTATGCTACCTTTATCTAAAAATGGTAAGTCAATACTTGACTAATCCTACACTTAGAACTCTTGGTTGACGGATTTCAACTAAATCCATCTCCTAGTCCCAAGATAACGCTTATCTCGTTGAGTCCAATCCAATTTTGGCTTGTGATCGCATCGCCCTACTTTCCCGAGGTAAAAAGGGACCCACGAGCGTGGTAGCCCTAATGAACACGTGGCTCATAGGTGCTTCAATTGGTAAGGCTAAATCTCAATTTTTTAAGTTATTTGAGAGGTCTTGTCAATTTTGTTATTAATTCCCTATAAACGAACTAAGTCGGTGAATTTTGAATAACTTTGAATTGACAATCGAGAAATAAAGATGCATGTTGGCGATTTTGTCATGAGCGAAAAAATAAAGCAAACAATTAATAAATCCTAGTATGGCCACCTAGATAATCTATTTAACTAGAAGATTACAAAATCAGAAACCAACTCCTTGGCCCCTTGCCTCTTCATGGCACCGTCTTTTGGAATACCGACTTCGGGAATCTCCGTCTTCATAATAATTAATTACAAAAAGATATAAATAAAATTCCTATTATACATTTGATCTAAAATGAAATTAAATTATTACAAACGGCGATACGAGATCGCAAATAAAATTACAACCGAATCGATATTCCCTTACATTACGGGTAATACCGATTAAAATAATCTAGGCCATACTAGGTACAACTTGCATAAAAAATTTAATAAATGACATTCATTCATTCAAAAATAACAACATAAATAACATGCTGTAAAAATCATGCCAAAATCGCCCTTAACACTTATCATGCTCATTCTAGCTCGGTTTTATGGATTTTATCGATTTTTTTACCCATTAAAAATCAATAATCAACACTTAAATCGTATTTAAGCTCAAAATAATTATCTAAACTGATTTAGAACTCAAAATTAGTCCCCACTAACTTTGTTTGTATTTAATTAGTTCGAATTGATCGTATTTGCTAAATATAGAGGTTTAATCATAACATTTATGAAATAAACCCAAAATAAAATATAAAACTCATAAAAATTTGAAACCAAAAATTTTGTACATTCTGGAACATTTGCAGGAACTCTAAAAAACAGAAACATTTGCCCAAAAATTTTGAATAAATTTTATGAACAAATAACATATTATTCAATGATTTTATAAAATAAAAACCATTAAATATAGTAAAATAGTGAAACAAATTATAAAATTTCACCAAGATGATAAATATCATATTATATAATGTACCAAAAAATTTCAAAACCAGAAAAAGACGTTTCAATTTTATGATCATAATAATCTCAGTTTATTGACTTTTATCTTATAAAATTCAATCATCATGCAAGACTTAATTAAAAGTCACGAAATTTTATATACAGTATGTACAACATGCATGTGTGGTCATATCAAAATTTCATGGCCAGAATCAACATGAAACTATTTTTAATTAACTTTTAACATAAAATATGCATATTAACATGATTTAAAGGCCATAAATCAAAATAAATAGCAAATTAATCCATAAAATCACCAAATTTGACCACAACCATTTTGAGGTCAGTAGGTATGCATGCAAATCCAAAATTTTGTGCAAACCAATTTTTAACACAAATTTTCAATTTTACCCAAGTTATCGTATAACTCGATTTTAATGCCTAAAATCGACATGCATGTAACAATTGAGCTCTGATACCACATGAAAGTCCTACACCTCTAATTAGACTTCTCTAATTAGTTCATTAAATTACTTTAACTTAATGATTTAGGATCTAGTTATCATGCATGCAAATATAAAAGCATAAATATAAAGATAAGATGAAATTTTCTTACATTGGAAAATTTTGGCAAAATGGGCACAATAAGAACTCCTTCTTATTGTTTGTTGAGCATGAAATTGATAGATGATCCTCCATAAAACAACCTCTAAAGTAGAAGGTCTCCTTCCAAATTGCACCCAAGATTTAACCCAATTAAACACTATATTTATTAACTAGATAAATATAGTATTATCCCTTAAATGATACTAGAAATATTACTACAATAGTAATATATGAAGTATATAATATTTATGTGAGTTTTAGAGAGATGAATGTATGAGAAAAAAATTGAGCAAGCATGAATTAATATGAGTAAAAGGAGAACAACTCTTGTGTCCTTTTTACATCATTTTCTCACGGCACACACCACACCAAATAGGTGACTATGGGCTCTTATTTTATTCACATACATGAATGTTGAGTGTTGGTTAATATATAATCATAAGATGTCATAATAAGCTATCATGACATGTAGCATAATAGGTAATCATGGCTAAATGTGGAGTGTAGACTTAAACAAAACAAATTGTTACTACAAGCTACAATGAAACGTCCACCATGTGCATTATGTGGTCCATTTTGATTTTTGATATTTGTCTCACAAATACTTATTATCATATGCTTGATTATCTTATATAATTAAGTATTAATTTGATCATATAACAATTATATGACTCAAATTAATAAATAATATACACTCAACTTTTAAGTGATATTTTACCATTATATCAATATATAATAGGTCCCACAATGCCCAGTTAATTTATTTTACAACTCCTTGTAAATATAATTAACTAATTACCTCTACCTCAAAATATATACAAAACCTCAACTAATTTAGTAAGTTAACAATGAATCACTAAACAAATCTTATTTAATCGTATTAAAATAAGTCGTAAAATTTATTCAGTCAATTATCGTATAATTGACTAATAAAATCAATTGGCTCGAGTTCTTTAACTCAATATCCAATAACTAACTCACATAGCTAAACGTATATCAAATATACGCAAGGGACTAATTAAACTGTATCATATAAAAATAATTAGTATTCTATTTGGGTCTCATCCTATAGGTGTGACCGAAAGGGATCAATTGATCACCGCCGTCATACGACAATAACGTCAAACTCTAGTCAGCCAAGCGTTACCGATTTACGTTAATCAACTGACGTGGAGTATCAAAATATACTAATCATGCCACGTATATTCCAAATGAGATTTATTATATAAATGCACTATTGTGGAGGACACTTACTCCAACATTTTCCTCACCAAATAACCAGCCAAAAACCTAACTCCATTCTTGATCAAGCTAAAGATCATTACTACACCTTCATTACTTGCTCAAATCCACTAATTCTCGTCTCAATCTTTCCCTCTTATCGTCCTCTATCTTAATTGGAAATAAATTTACCGTCTTTCTCGCTTTTCAATTTATCCGTCTTTCTCAAAGGTGAATTATATTCATCTTTTATTGTCAAATTGTAGGTGGTGACCTTCAAGACCTCGACAAAGACTACTACTTAGTAGAGGAGGACCTCGACGAGGATTGAAGATGCAAAAAGGTAATGGTACTCGATATCATTACGTGTTTTTAATGTGTTTTGATGTTAGTGTTGGAGCCAGTGTCCTCCACAGTTAGTGCAATAACATAAATAAATCTCTGTAGGTTCACAAGGTATACTTTGTATAATAATCAGTTGATTAACGTTTATCAATAACGGTTGGCTCGCTAGAAGTTTGACGTTATTGTCATTTTATTATGGCGGTGATCAACTGGTCCCTATAAGTCACACCTATAGGATGTGTCTGAGAGATGTGATTATATGAATAATATAGTCATATTGATGCCTTATACGACTAAAAGGTTAGTCGATGTATTTGACTAAAAGGTTAGTCAAAAATGATGATGATAGACGGATTAAACTGTTAATTCGTAAATTGAATATAAACTGTTATATTTAATTAATGTAAATAATGTTAGCTTAAACGAACTAATCAGTTAATTCGTGATTAAATATAAACCGTTATATTTAATTAAGCAAATGTATTACTCGTAATAATTATTGTAAATATTGTCAGACATGTATTAATAAATTGTCTGCAAAAGGTTGAGTGGAGTTATTAATAAGATGACGATATTAGTGACGATAATTATAATAATACAATGGATGTTATCTACTAGGTGTGACCGAAAAATATGAAGCAATAAATGGATATATCTACTCGGTCCAAATGGGTTTGGAGTATCCTAATTGCAATTTCTTTTTTTTAGGAAAACCTAGCTAGTATGATTAGGAGAAAATAAAAAGAAAAATACCTAGGGGTTTTGGGGGGTGAGTGACGGCACAAACAAAAGACTAGGGTGATTTTTCTCTCAATTTTTCTCTCTAGATCTATCATCAAATCTCACATAAAATTAGCAGTAATTTTGTATAATCGTTCTAGCACGATTAAGGCATATCAAGGAGCATTTTGGGTGCAACTAGTAGGAGATATCATACCTTTGATATTGTTCTTAGGCCAATTTGCAAGGACCAAATGTTGATTTTTATCTCTTATTCATATTGTTATTTTCATATATGACTCGTTATTTCGTATCTTATAATTTTGTTATAATCCTGAAATTTAGAAGAAAAATATACGGATATTTTTCTACAAGTGGTATCAGAACATAAGGCTACAAAATTATATTTTATGAATTTCATATTAAGGACTTTTCATCTTGTTTTGCGTCGGAAATTGTTTTTTTTCACGGACTGTTTTTTTTTGTGCCGTGTGGTTTCAATTTTTCCGCCTTCGATTTTGGTTGTTCTTGTTCCATTTGATTTTTCATATTGGTATTTTAATCGGTTAGAATAATCATATGAAAAATTTGTAGATGTTTGATTTAATAAAGATTAAATTAAAACGTAAATGGATTTGTTTTGTTGATGAGATTAAAAATTTGTTTTTGCTATATAGTTTTTAGCATATACGATTGATCCTGTTTCATTAATTAATATGCTAATCTTGTTCTAATAGCAACCATAAACGATTTCTATTCATCAAAGTTTTTTTTTGTGTTTATTGAACCGAAAAAAAAAACCGAACGAAATTTTTTTTTTTTTTGCTGTTTTTTTGCTGCTGCTGCTGTTTTTTTTGCTGCTGCTGTTTTCAAAAAAAAAAAAAAAAATTTTTTTGTTTTTCCTGGCTGTGAACATTACCCGTACCGAAAAAAAAAAATATAATTTTTTTTTCGTTTGTTGTGAATCGGTTCACAATTATATGATACCTAATTATATATTTTAAAGCGGTTTAAAATAATGTTAAAGTTGGATTTGTTTGATACGAATTTTGTGAGTTATTACGGATCAATCACATAATTTAATCAGTTTAAAAGGTGGTTTGGATAAATTACTCTACATAATTACGGAATTATGTCTTGAATGAATAATTTATTTAGTTGTTGCACTTTATTTATGTTGTTTGAATGAATGAATGATTTTTATTTACGTATTTTTTCAATTGGTTTAAAATGTAATACCTAGTGTGGCCTTAGTTAATCATGTTTTCGTAATGATGGAAACATGGTTTGGATGTATTTTTGAGATCGCGTATCTTTTCTTTTAATTATGTTTTGGGAATTAGAATGTAAATAGGTTTATTTTTGTAATTTTGAAATGTAATTTTACGAAGACTAGAGACGGAGATCGGATGCTTACTCCCGCTACATGGACCAAGATGGAACATCAAGTCAAGCTTCTCGGGTCCATGAGGATGGATTCCAAACTTGTATTTACTGTTCATTTTGGTAGATAGGTCACACTAGGACCGTTGTAATAGTTTACGTATTTTCTCGCTTTCGTTCTCTTTCACATGATAGATAATTGCATCATATTCCGCCTACACCAAACCACCAAAAATGCATGAAAAATGATTCATATAGTTTGAATATTTAATCATGGACATACATATGTTACGTGCTTTTAGGGCTATCACCTTAGTTTAAATCATTCTCGAGTTGCTAGACATTCGTTCACTTAAAATGAATTAAAGTTAAGATGATGGGACCTTCCCCTATAATTAAAATTGAGACTAGTCTTTATAGGGAAAACTACTACGAACCCCTTCTTCGTCGGAAGTCATAATATGACCCCTTCTACGTTGGGTAAGTAGTGAGTGTTGACCTATTTTTTTCTCAACATTATAGTACGAGTAATATCTCGTGATTATGATGGACTAAAGATAGAATTTACAGAAATTTATCGATAAGGAATTCTAAAAGTAGAATTAGCCAAGAGGCTGGCTTATCAATTTACAGAAATTGAGTCTTGGGATCATTTAAATAATTCTTGAGGGAGGTCAATTGTATAAATGCACGAGTCATCGCATTAAACAGTTTTTGCATTAGACTTAAATTTAAAATGATGAATACTTATCATGTTTATTTTCCTTTTTTTTCTAGTTTTTGAATTCGTTATATACAGATATAACTGCTAATAACAAATGGTTGGCCATACTGATGACCCAATGCCAAGTGCCACACTCGGACGTGAGTCATGGACAGTATGAATCAGTCAACGCGACTGAAGACTAACGGGTCCAACTTTGCGGACTGGGAGGCGGCATTACGGAATGCTGCCATTGCTGACGGTAAGCTCAAGTACTTGACTGAGCCACTACCGCCCAACCCAGGCCCCAATGCAGGAGCCAATGAATCACTTGCTTATAGTGATTTCGTAATGGAGGCGGGTGCGATAAAGAACGTACTCATCTTTTCAATGGAATCAAATTTGCAAAGGCGATTCATTGCCCAGGTGCGAAAAGATTTTCACCACGCTCTCTAACGAGTTCTCGAAAGCTCCGAGGATCGTTAGCTATGAGCATACCTGTCGCTTCTTTGAGGCGAAACTCCAGAAGGGCCAAGCGGTTAGCCCACACATTGATATGATTGAGAATGTCGAGAAACTGGAGGCACTTGGTTGCAAAATCGATGAGAAGATCGTCATTGACCGCGTTCTTCATTCACTTCATGATGGTTTTGCCCTTTTCAGGGCAAATTACTATATGAATAATATGAAGAAGAGTCTTCATCAGCTCCACTCACTTCTCGTACAGACCGAGAGTGATCTGAAATTGAGTGAGAGTCTGAAACAGGACGTTCTCATGGTTGCAAACAAGGGCAAAGGTAAGGGCAAGGCTCAGGCCAACCTAGCTGTAGGGAAGCCGAAATTCAAAAGGCCAGGGCAAGGCAAGAGTGGGCCTGGTGAGACTAGCGGTAGCTCACAAGGCAAGACAAAGAGCGATGAAGGTAACGTGGAGTGCCACCATTGCCACAAGCTTGGGCATTGGAGGAGGACCTGCCCCGTGTACCGTGAGGACATAAAAGCAGGCCACGTCTCTCCTGTTGGTATGTCTTCTTCTTTTATTCATATGATTGAGATTAACCATGCAAGTTTCGGAACTTGGGTATTAGACACTGGTTGTGGTTCTCATCTGTGTAATCATTTGCACGGCCTAAGAAATATCACAACTCTCGCAAGGGGTGATGTGGACCTGCGAGTGGGGAATGGAGCAAGAGTAGCTGTCGTTTCAGTGGGAACATATGTAATCCAACTCCCGAGTGGATTTGAGTTATTTCTGAATAACTGTTAATATGTACCCAGTTTATCTAAAAACATTATTTCTGTTTCCGTACTTGATAAGGACGGTTTTTCGTTTGTAATAAAGGATAATAGCTGTTTTATCTCTTTAAACGAAATGATTTATGGTAAAGTAGTTTCCATGAATGGGATTTATGTTTTAGATCAAACCACAGATATAATGCATGTAAGTAGTAAGAAAGCAAAGGTTGGTGACAAAGATCAAACCTATCTATGGCATTGCCGTATGGGACACATAAATGAAAAACGCGTGAAGAAGCTCATTGACAATGGGACTATCTCCCCATTTGACTATGAATCTTTTGGCACATGTGAATCATGTCTCATAGGCAAAATGACTCGAATTTCTTTCAAAGGTGTGGAAATGCGCGCTGCTGACCTATTAGGACTCATACATACTGATGTGTGTGGACCTATGTCAATCAACGCTAGAGATGGCTATAGATATTTTATCACTTTCACGGACGATTTGAGTAGATATGGATATGTCTACTCAATGAAGCATAAAAGTGAGTCGTTTGACAAGTTCAAGAAATTCCAGAATCAGGTTGAAAACCAACTGGATAGAAAGATTAAAGCACTACGTTCAGATCGTGGTGGCGAATATCTTTCGAATGAGTTTGATCAACACGTTAAAGAATGTGGTGTAGTACTACAGTTAACTCCACCTGGAACACCACAATTGAATGGTGTGTCCGAACGGAGAAATCGAACATTACTTGATATGGTTCGGTCCATGATGAGTCACACGTTTGTACCTGACTCATTGTGGGGTTCTGCTCTTTTGTCAGCTGCTTTAATACTTAACCGAAGTCCGTCTAAAGTTGTAGACATGACTCCATATGAATTATGGAAGGGAACGGTCCCTAACTTGTCCTTTATTCGGGTTTGAGGCTGCGAGGCTTATGTCAAGTGGAGACCTGACGATAAGCTCGGCCCATGATCGGTCAAGACATACTTTATTGGTTATCCAAAAGGGATGTTTGGTTATTACTTTTACTCGCCTACCGAACATCGAGTTTTTGTTGCGGCTAGTGCGACGTTCTTAGAGAAAGAGTTTCTCGAGAATAGGACAAGTAATGGAACCTTCGATCTGTCGGAGATTCAAGAACCAACAACCGAGCAATCAATGGAGGAAACCGTTCCTTCATCATCGGCTGCGGTCAATATTCCTTTGGAACCTAGGAGGTCGGGTAGACACTCTATTCCTCCAGACAGATACATTGGTATGGTCGAGGAGAATGAGAGAGATGACGTTTTACTCCTAGAGAGTAACGAACCCGCTACCTATAAAGGTGCCATGACCTGTTCCGACTCTAAGCTATGGCTTGAAGCCATGCAATCCGAGATGGACTCTATGTATGAGAATGACGTATGGGATCTGGTTGACTTACCTGATAAGGTTCGGCCTCGTCAGTGCAAATGGCTTTACAAAATAAAGCATTCTGTAGAAGGACAACCAGATACCTACAAGGCACGACTAGTGGCAAAGGGTTTCACTCAAGTGCAAGGATTGCACTATGATGAAATTTTTGCACCCGTAGTTATGCTGCGTTCCATTCGGATAATCTTAGCGATTGCCGCTTTTCATGACTATGAAATTTGGCAGATGGATGTGAAAACCGCCTTCTTAAACGGTTATTTGGAGGAGGAGTTGTACATGGTACAACCCGAAGGTTTCATTGATCCTAAAAATCCTAAGAAGGTATGAAAGCTTAAGCGTTCCATTTATGGACTTAAGCAAGCTTCTCGGAGTTGGAATCATCGTTTCGACCACGTGATAAAAGAGAATGGGTTTACTCGATCAGTCAAGGAACCATGCTTATATATCAAGTCGAGTGGGAGCAAGATTGTCTTCCTAATATTGTACGTCGATGACATACTCTTGATTGGGAATGACATACCTCTCTTAACTTCGGTAAAAGTTTGGTTAAAGAACCACTTCCAGATGAAAGATCTGGGCGAGGCACAAAGAATTTTGGGGATCCGTATCTACAGAGATAGATCACGACGGATGTTATCCCTCGGTCAGGAGTCTTATATAGATAAGATTCTTGAGAGGTTCAGCATGACCAACTCCAAAAAGGGGAACCTTCCAATGATTTATGGGATGCAGTTGAGTAAAGATCAGGCACCAAAGACATTGGAAGAGGTCGAGCGCATGAGTCGGGTTCCTTATGCATCAGCTATGGATCGATCATGTATGCCATGATATGCACACGTCCAGACGTGGCATATGCATTGAGTATGACGAGTCGGTACCAAGGCAATCCAAGTGAAACACACTGGATGGCTGTTAAGAATATCCTTAAGTACCTACGGAGGACTAAGGATTGGGTATTGACTTATGGAAGTGACACTGAGCTATGCGCAATCGGTTGCGCATATGCTAGCTTCCAAACGGATCGAGATGACTCGAAATCTCAGTCTTGATTCGTTTTTACTCTTAATGGCGTTGTGGTCAGCTGGAAAAGCTCCAAACAAAGTGTTATAGCAAATTTTACGACTGAGTCCGAGTACTATGCTGCTTCAGAGGCTACGAAGGAAGCTATATGGATGCGTCAGTTCTTACAGGGACTAACTTTAGTTCCTAGTTCGGATGACCCGATCACCATCTATTGTGATAATAGTGGTGCCATCTTCCAGGCTAAGGAGCCTAAGTCCAGCAACAAGTCTAGGCATGTACAACGGAAGGCTCACATGATCCGAGATTACGTGGAGCAAAGGAAGATAGTGATAGACAAGATTGCTACGGATGATAACGTCGCAGATCCTCTCACTACAACCTTTGTGAATACGGACTTTGCAAATTGGTTTACATTGAGTGGGAGAAATTTATTATGGATATGAGAATCGGTTATCGCACATACACTTGTACGGACAAGTGGGAGATTGTTGGAGCCAGTGTCCTCCACATTTAGTGCAATAACATAAATAAATCTCTGTAGGTTCACAGGGTATACTTTGTATAATAATCAGTTGATTAACGTTTATCAATAACGGTTGGCTCGCTAGAAGTTTGACGTTATTGTCATTTTATTATGGCGGTGATCAACTGGTCCCTATAAGTCACACCTATAGGATGTGTCTGAGAGATGTGATTATATGAATAATATAGTCATATTGATGCCTTATACGACTAAAAGGTTAGTCGATGTATTTGACTAAAAGGTTAGTCAAAAATGATGATGATAGACGGATTAAACTGTTAATTCGTAAATTGAATATAAACTGTTATATTTAATTAATGTAAATAATGTTAGCTTAAACGAACTAATCAGTTAATTCGTGATTAAATATAAACCGTTATATTTAATTAAGCAAATGTATTACTCGTAATAATTATTGTAAATATTGTCAGACATGTATTAATAAATCGACTGCAAAAGGTTGAGTGGACTTATTAATAAGATGACGATATTAGTGACGATAATTATAATAATACAATGGATGTTATTTACTAGGTGTGACCGAAAAATATGAAGCAATAAATGGATATATCTACTCGGTCCAAATGGGTTTGGATAGTATCCTAATTGCAATTTCTTATATTAGGAAAACCTAGCTAGTATGATTAGGAGATAATAAAAAGAAAAATACCTAGTGGGGGGTGAGTGACGGCACAAACAAAAGACTAGGGTGATTTTTCTCTCAATTTTTCTCTCTAGATCTATCATCAAACCTCACATAAAATTAGCGGTAATTTTGTATAATCGTTCTAGCACGATTAAGGCATATCAAGGAGCATTTTGGGTGCAACTAGTAGGAGATATCATACCTTTGATATTGTTCTTAGGCCAATTTACAAGGACCAAAGGTTGATTTTTATCTCTTATTCATATTGTTATTTTCATATATGACTCGTTATTTTGTATCTTATAATTTTGTTATTATCCTGAAATTTAGAGGAAAAATATACGGATATTTTCCCACAGTTAGTAAACTGACGGGCTTAAAAGCGGTGTCGCTAATTCCGCTAGTTAGCTACGATCAAATAACAATTTATAACACCTAGACAAACACAAACTATCTTAAATAAAGGTAGTAAAATGGTAAGAATAGGGTCAAACCCAAGAGAAGGCGGTATTAACTAAATTAATCTAATCTAGACTCTTGCAAAATGCCAATTAACAAAACTAATTACTCTAATCACAAATTGAGACACAAATTAAGACAAAAGCTTAAATTAATTACAAACTATGATATTCACAATGAGTAAACATGTAGGATAACATATAGGGAGAAATTTGGTTAAAAAGATTACTCAACTTGAAACATGAAATTCTAGGCTAGAAAATAGAACAAACACCTTCTATGCAAGAAATCAAATATGAGAAAAATACTTAGTGCAATTATCCCAAGTAACACAACAATTAGCAAAGATGACCCTTTTATACCTCTCTTCTTATTTATCTAATACTACCTCCTAAGAAATAGTCAACATAGAATAAACCAACCAAGATTGACCCTTTCCAACTTAACCAACACTTATTAAAACATAAGCACAATCAAAGAAGTAAGCTTTAAGTATTAAACCAAAGGATTAAGCTAGAATCATGTAACTCAACACTAAACCATGTTAAAATCACACAACATATAATATATCACTCAAAAGACTCTAACTTTTAACCAAAGTTGAAGTCTTTCAAGTTTACTTCACTCATTCAAGTATAGGTTGACAAATCCTACCAAGAACAAGCATTCATTAAGCAAATAAGATGTCAAGCTAGTCAAACTAAACATTCATCTACTCAACATGAAAGATTAACACAATAAGATTATATTAAATAAGGAAGAAGAGGATTAGAGAGTCATACAATGCTAAAGGTGTCAACTTGTTCAAATTACACCAAGTAATGGAAGATTAGTTACCCATAATCCAAATATTACAACCCATTATGAAGTTCAACCAAATTACAAAACCAAAATGAAGAACAAAACTTGAGAGAATTCTAATGTAATGAGTTGTGGAATGTTGTATTCAATGTTGTGTGTTTCTCTCTCTAAAAAATGATTCTTATATACCCTTGGTCCGAAAACCTAGGGGCCTTGAGAAACGCATGCCTGAGACCAGGACGCTGGCAGCGCCCATAGACGCTGGCAGCGTCGTGGGACGCTGGCAGCGTTCCCTGGCGCTGGCAGCGTTTCATGCTGCCAGTTTTTCCCCTTGGTTGAGTGCCTTGACTTTCGTTGACCCTTTGGATTTTAGTCCCGCCTTGACTTCCATTGACCCATTGGACTTGGTCTTCTTGCATTGATGATTTGTTTCTAGCCCACTCCAATTTTCGGGTTTGGGTCTCGGGTCTCTGGTTTGACTTGACTTTTGTTGACTTTCGGGTTTGACTCTAAAAGTTGACTAAAAATACTAAATAACAACATAATTACAAGGACTAAGGTTAGCATAAAACGATGCTAACGACCCGTAAAAAGTATAATAAACGAACCTAATAAATACTACTAAACACAACCTATTTTGGTGTTGTCAAATACCCCCACACTTGGACTTTTACTCGTCCCGAGTAAAAACTCGAGATTAGCAAGACAAACACGAGTCCAAACATAGCATGTGAAGGTAATGACCTCTCTTCCCTCACCACTAATTTCTTATATCTCCCTTAAAACACAACCACCTATTAAAAGAAAAATGACACAAAGTTGTTTTAACACACTCTTCCCTTACCACTTCCTACTTGTAACTCCCTCAATACAAGACTCGACACACCACCAACTCTGACTCATCTCACCTCAACTCCTCCCTTCTTATAGCTCCCAAGAATGTAGTATGACCATCTTTGCCTTATCCCAAGGCATAGCGAGATGTCCCTCATCACCAAACTCCATGCAACTCCACTTCTTATATCACCCCCTTATTACTCCACTAGTGTATAGCATGGTTACTTGGTTGGCCCCAAACTACACAATTCGCACAACCAAGCAACCACCAAGAGAAATCCACCGATTTGAAACCAATTTTGTGGCTCGAAGAAAAATAAAAAGAAATCCTAAGCTAACCTCCTTCCAAATTCCTCCTTATTTCTCCCTTCTTTTCCCTCCATAAATCCTCATCATCGGAAGTATTTTGCTCAAATTTTTTTCTTTTTTTTTTCTTGAAAATCCTTCATTTTTCCTAAGTTGCCCTTTCGGGTTTTCACCTTAGCTTTTCCTTTCTTCTCATTGGTGGCTCGCAACTCGATTTTTCATTTTGCCCGGAATGCCCTTTCGGGTTTTCATTCCGTCCTCGGCCACCTTCCCAATTTTTGCCTAGGTGCCCACCCTTGTGGGTTTTCACCTAGCCGGGATTTTCAATATTTTTTTTTCTTTTTTTTCTTTTTTTTTCTTTTTTTTTTTACTTCAAAACAAAACAAAACAAAAACAAAATGCATCAAATCAAAACAAATATATACAATCCTCTCCCCCACACTTAGATCATACAATGTCCTCATTGTAGGGGAAAAGGCGGGGTGCTTCATCAATTGTTGAAATGAGAAGAGCCCGAGGCACCTCCTCGGTTTCTCCTCCTCTCTCTTTCTTCTCTAACCCTTCTTCTTCTTTCTAGGCCTTCATCGAGGGCCTCTTGTGTGTAAGGAGTGGGGTAGCCCGGGTTTTGTTGGATGGACATGCCAAAAAGTGAGCTAGCCAAACCATAAACATCCTCTTGTGCCACCGCATCTTCATATGAATCTTGAAGGTAAGTGTGGTGGCGCTCATTTTGAGCTTCGAAATGGTTTGTGGCTTGCTCCCTCCAAGCATTTTGTGCCGCCCACATCTTATTTTGCTCTTGCCACCTTTGGTTTTGTTGCTCTCTCGAAAGGCGGTCTTTCTCTTGCCGTGCCACCATCCCCCTCCACTCTTCTTGTTGAGCCCTCTCATACTCCTCTCTCAACCTCTCCCTTGCCTCCACTACATTATGCCAATCATCTAAGGACTCTAGCCTACCTCCTTGTTTTTGTTGCCAATTGTAAGAATCGTCCACCCTTCCGCTTATGTGCTTTAAGACATCGTTGGTGCTAGCAAAGTAGGATGCCATTTGTTGTTGCCATGGCTCCATTGGGATGCTAGAACGAGTCTCCGCGTCAAACATTGGGGTGTCGGTGTCTTGGTGGCTTTGGTAAGATGATTGGAAATGGTATGGTGGTGGTGGTTGTTGTTGTTGTTGTTGTTGTTGTTGTTGAAAAGGTGGTTTTTGGAAAGGTCCTTGCTCAATTGCGAGGATCTCCACCTCCTTGTTAACTCACTCACTTCCCTCACCTTGCTCTCTCCTTAGCCTCCTTCTTTGCCGCAATGGCACTTCCTCTACCTCCGCCTCACTACTACTCTCCCCCAAACTCTCTGCCCTAGGGCAAAAGAAATCCTCCGAGTAAAGGGTTGTTTAAAGGTCGAGGCATCTTCATATAACTAAGGCCATCACTCCCCAACCAAAATCCTCTCAAAGGTTCCTCTTTGCTAATTTTGAACATGAGTACCTCCTCTAGCCCAAAGTGGTTGTACCTTGTCAAAACCTTACAAGAGTTTACCTCTTGCTCCTCATCAATCCCCCCCTCATAGTGTTGCACCAAAAAGGTAATCACCCCCCCCAAGGTGGATACTTGCTTTAGTAGATTTTTGGCGGTGTTTGATACAAGCTCTCATAAACAAGTCCGCCCAATCCGGTACCCCCACCCCTTCCGGGAGCATAGTCCATAAACACAACCGGATGGTCTCCGGTACTTTAGCAGGCTCTCCCGCGGAGTTAAAAATAGTGGTAAGGAACCGGGTTATGAGTCTAAGCACGGGGTGGGTGATTGTGGAGAGTTTGGCATCCTTAGATGCGGTGTTACAACCCGTAATATTGCTCCACATGATGTGCATTTTCCCTTTGGGGCATTTAATTTCTTCGGGGTTTTTTGTGATTTTTAAGATTTGGCGAATTTCGGAGATTGGGGCGTTATGCCAAGTTTGGTTGAGACGGAAGCGGTAGGCTCTTTCATTACCCTCGGGAACGTCCAACTCGGACAAGGTAGCTAGAAACTCGTACGCGAAACTCTTATAGGTGTGATCCCAAGAGTCTGGTTCGAGATAAGCTTCTAGCCCTACTTTAGCTAACATATCCCTTGTTAAGTCGAACATACCCAAGGCATGGAGAGTGCTTGGGGAAAAGAATTTTGTGGTTATGAGGGGTTGTTGTCGGGGTGCGGTAAGTTTGTCCCATATTTTTTTATGTTGAGCACTCAACCTCTCATAACCCATGAACATCGTTACAACTTCGGTGTCGGGCTCACTCACCGCGACCCTCTTATTCTTTCCCTTCCCAAACAACTTGGAGATTTTAGGAGCCATTTTCTGCAAAAATTTCAATAATACAATACAACACAACAACAAGCAAACACTCAAAAAAGTTTTTCACTCAAACAAGCAATTCAACAAACACTTGGTGTGCAACAATTTCAACACCTCAAAAGCTAAGTGTTTGTTGAATTCTTATGCCTTACTCAGAAAAATTTTACCAATACTAGCCACACAATCAACAAGGGCAAGGGAAAAACTCAAACTAAGACTAATTCAAGCCTAATTTTCGAGCAAAAACTAAAGAATAATGGAAAAAGTTAAGTATGATGTTATACCTTCCCGATTCCACAAAACTTAAGCTCCTTGATGACTAGAATAGGCAAGGAATCCGTCAAAACCCTTTAAAAACCCACTAAAGCTCCTTAACTTCGAATTTTAGAAAGAGTTTTCTAGGTTTTCTAAAGGCAATTTTTTTGAGATTTTGAGTGATTTAGGTTGATTTTGAGGTGTTTGAAGGTAGAATGAAGGTTAGGATGAAGAATTTGATTGATTTTGATGAAGGTTTGTGAAGATTTGGGGGAGAAAGGTGAAGTTTTGAAGCATTGGGGTTGTTTTTGGGGTTTTTTTCGTGAAAAATAAGGTATGAGTGTTTGGGTTGATTGTGATGAACTCGTGTTAAGAAGAACTGAAATCTACATTCGACGCTGGCAGCGTCCTTCACTACCGGTTTCCTTCACGCTTTGCACTTAGCCAAATTTTGGCTAAGTCTTCCAAACATCACCACACTTAGATTTTCACTCCAATGCCCCATAATAACCTTCAATATCAAAATTTCACCGGCTCCCGCACTTTTTACCCGTGGCACGCTTCCCGAGGCGGCCGAAAACTTGCAAAAACTTCACAAAACCGTTAGTAACTTCAAATAATTTGATTGATGCAATTTCTAACTACTTAAAAACAACTCAAATGCTAAAAATTTACAATGAAATAATCACAAGGATAGAGTATGTACACGGTTTGCCGTTTATTTAGAGTCGATGGCTCGAGTTAGTGGCTCCAAGCTTTTCAACCTTCATACTTGGGGTCTTCAAGTTAGACCTCTCCTTCCCCCTCCCGGGCACATCCTTTGAAATAATGCTTGAGGCGGTGGCCAATCACCTTGAGTAGCTTCCCGTCCCCAGGCCCTTCCATCTCAATTGCTCCATGAGGAAACACCTTTTTGACGGTGTAAGGTCCAAACCATCTTGACCTCAACTTACCCGGGAAGACTTTAAACCGATTTTGGAACACAAGAACTTGATCGCCTTCTTTGAAAACCCGACGGTTTATCATCTCGTCGTGCCATTTCCTTGTTTTCTCCTTGTAGATGGAGGAGTTCTCATACGCATCATGGCGAATTTCCTCAAGTTCTTGCACTTGTAGCTTCCAAGTCATACCGTTCTCATCATGGTTTTGGTTGAATGATTTGATAGCCCAATAGGCTTTGTGCTCAACCTCCACGGGGAGGTGGCAAGCCTTGCCATAGATGAGACGGAACGGGGACATGCCGATGGGGGTCTTAAAAGCGGTTCTATATGCCCACAAAGCATCGACTAGCCTCTTGCTCCAATCCTTCCTATCCGGATTCACCGTCTTCTCAAGGATCCCTTTAATCTCATGGTTGGATAGCTCGGCTTGGCCGTTTGTTTGTGGGTGATAGGCCGTTGAAATCTTATGGTTCACCCCATACCTTTTGAGAAGGCTTCCAATGACCTTATTGCAGAAGTGGGTACCTCTATCACTAATTATAGCCCTTGGAAAACCAAACCGGGAGAATATGTTCTCTTGGATGAAGGTTGCTACCACCTTTGCATCATCGGTGCGGGTGGGAATTGCTTCAACCCATTTTGACACATAATCTACCGCCAAAAGGATATATAAGTACCCACAGGAGTTAGGAAAGGGGCCCATAAAGTCGATTCCCCATAAGTCAAAGACTTCACAATAGAGGAGGGGTTGTTGTGGCATCTCGTTCTTTCTTGTCAAGTTCCCCACTCTTTGGCATCGGTCACAAGTCTTCACAAATTTATGAGCATCCTTGAAGAGGCTTGGCCAAAAGAAACCGCATTCAAGCACTTTCCTTGCGGTTCTTTGTGGCTCAAAGTGTCCTCCACATGCATAGTCATGACAATGATGTAGGATGCATGGAATCTCACTTTCGGGCACGCATCTTCTTATAAGTTGATCTTGGCAAAATTTCCACAAGTATGGGTCATCCCATATATAGTACTTTGCATCGGACTTTACTTTGCTCCTTTGATGGGAAGAGAAATGGCTTGGAAACCGCTTTGTCACCAAATAGTTGACCATGGTAGCATACCATGGCTCCTCCACTTGGATGGCATATAGGGACTCATAAGGGAGACCACCTTCAACCTCATTAAGAGGGCATGATTGTCTTCCTTCAAGGTTTAGCCGGCTTAGATGATCTGCCACCACATTCTTCACTCCTTTCTTGTCTTTTATCTCTACATCGAACTCACTTAGGAGAAGGATCCACCTCAACAACCTTGGTTTTGCATCCTTCTTTGCCACAATATATCTAATGGCGACATGAACGGTGTAGATGATCACCTTTGTGCCTAAGAGATAGGATCGGAATTTTTCTAGGGCATATATCACACCAAGGAACTCCTTCTCCGTTTTAGAGTAGTTCTTTTGAGCGTCATTCAAGAGTGTAGATGCATATTGGATCACATGGGGTCCCTTGTCACTCTTTTGACCCAAAACCACTCCCAATGCGTAGTCACTTGCATCGGTCATGATTTCAAATGGAAGGTCCCATTGGCGTGCTTAAATAATTGGTGGCGTGACCAATCTCTCCTTCAAATTATCGAAAGCTTTCCTACAAGAGGCATCAAAGACAAACTCCGCTTCTTTGTGCAAAAGCTTACATAGGGGGTTATCAATCTTTGAAAAATCTTTAATAAATCTCCGGTAGAAACTGGCATGTCCGAGAAAAGACCTAATGTCTCGGGTGTTAGAGGGATAAGGTAAGGTTTTGATAATGTCAAACTTAGCCTTATCCACCTCAACCCTTCTTTCCGACACTACATGTCCTAGAACGATGCCACTAGTCACCATGAAATGACATTTTTCGGAGTTTAAGATGAGGTGGGACTCTTGGCATCGCTCTAAGACAAGAGCAAGGTGTTTTAGACATGCATCATAAGAGTCCCCATGGACGGTGAAATCGTCCATGAATACTTCTATGATCTTTTCTACATAGTCGGAGAATATACTCAACATGCACCATTGGAAGGCTCCCGGTGCATTACATAGACCAAATGGCATTCGGTGATAAGCAAATGTACCGAATGTACATGTGAATGTGGTCTTGACTTGGTCCTCGATGTGATTGGGATTTGAAAATATCCCGAGTACCCGTCAAGGAAACAATAGAAAGCTTTTCCCACTAGTCTTTCTACATTTGATCAATAAATGGTAGCGGGAAATGATCTTAAAAAGTAACCGCATTCAAGCGGCGGTAGTCAATACACACCCTCCAACCGGTTTGTGGTCGGGTGGAGACCAAGTCTCCTTGTGCGTTCTTGACTACTGTCACTCCTCCCTTTTTGGGCACGACTTGAGTTGGGCTAACCCAACGGGAGTCGGAAATAGGGAAGATGATGTCCATTTGTAAAAGTTTAATTACCTCCTCTTGCACTACCTCCGCCATTGGTGGATTGAGCCTCCTTTGGGGTTGTCGGACCGGTTTGGCGTCCACTTCAAGTCTTATTTTGTGCATGCAAGTCACTGGGCTTATTCCCTTGAGGTCCGCTATGCTCCACCCAAATGTATCTCTTTGTTTGTGAAGCAATGCTACCAATTTGCCCTCTTGGTCCTCGTTGAGCATGCTTGAGAGGATAAGAGGTAGGGTGTTGTTGTCCCCTAAGAAGATATACTTTAGATGGCTTGGAAGGGTCTTCAACTCGACCTCCGGGGGCTTCACAATTGAGGGAAGGGCTTGTGGAGGGGTATGCTCAAAGCAAAGAGCTCGGATAAATTTGCCAGAGCTGGACGCTGCCGGCGCTGGTGGACGCTGGCAGCGTCTTGTGATGCAGGCAGCGTCGTGGGGCGCTGCCAGCGTTTTCCACTACCGTGCCCTATTTTCAGCATATCGATGATGTTGAGTTCTTCATAAGTGTCTAGTGGCTCTTCTCTTTCCAAGTCCTTGAGATGTTCCTGCACATCAACCGGCAACAACAAACGCAAACCCTCTTCTTCCACATTGTTAGTTAGGGCCACCTCAAGTGGGTCCCTATCACAAAAATTTGTACATTAGATGCACCAAAGGCTCGAAAATATCCAAGAAGAAACAAGATTGAACATCACTAGGGTGTCTCATAGAGTCATAGATATTATAGGTCAATCTCTTTCCCTCAAACTCCATTGTCAAACATCCGTTTGAAACATCAATCTTGGTCTTAGAGGTTTTCATGAATGGCCTACCAAGCACAAGGGGAGTGGCACTTGAACTAGACTCTATATCTAAAACATAGAAATACGCCGGGAAGACAAGGTTATCTACCTCTACTAGCACATCCTCTATCAAGCCCTTGGGATAGACACTAGACCTATCGGCTAATTGAATAACCACCCCGGTCTTAGACAAAGGTCCTAAGCCTAGGGTCTCATAGATGGATAGGGGCATGACGTTAATAGAGGCTCCAAAATCTAACATGGCACGTTTAAAACTTTGCCCTCCAATGGTGCAAGGGATGGTGAACATGCCCGGATCTCCACATTTCTTTGGTAATTTTTGTTTGAAAATTGCCGAAACATGCTCACTCACCCTAACCCTATGGGTTCCTTTCTTAGGATTTCTCTTAGGTGTACAAAGTTCTTTCAAGAAATTTGCATACCTAGGGACACTATTCAACAAATTGAGAAGAGGAATGTTTACCTCACACTTCCGGAAAGTTTCATACAAGTCGTTCTCCTTGTCAAACTTCCTTGTGCTTATCAAAGCACTAGGAAATGGGACTTCCGGTATGTATTCCTCTACTTCATCATCCTCAATAATGTCTTTATCCATCTTTGAAGTGCCTCCCTTGGGGTTCTTGCTTGTGGATGTCCCTTTCCCATTCTTTGATAGCTCTTCATGACCAACTACCAACTCTCCTTGGTATTCAATTTCCAAGGTCTCCATCTCAAGATTCTTCATCTTTTCCTTGCCTTTTCCAAGGGGATGTACCTCCAACTCCTTGCCTCCCCTCAAGGTCATGGCACTAGCATATTCCCTAGGTGGTGGGATGGTTTGAGATGGGAATCTTGTGGAGCTTGAGGCTTGGGATTTTGACATATTGGAGGCCATTTGGGATAGTTGGGTTTCCAAGTTGCTTACCCTAAGGTTGTTTGCCTCCCTATCCTTCCTTGCATCTTCTCTATCTCTCCTTGCCTCTTCTTGATTTCTCCTTGCCTCCTCTCTATCTTTCTCTTGATTGGCAAGGAGTGTTTGCAAGATATCACTCAAGTTCCCTTGAGAAGAAGAACATCCTTGAATGGGGCCTTGGTTCGATTGTCTTTGATCAATGTTTTGAGATTGAGAGTTACTTGGGAAATTTGAATTGTTGGGTCTTTGATTGTTGTAACTTCTTTGGGGGTTTTGTTGGAAATTGGTGTTCCGGTTTTGGGTGGGATTTTGGGCTCTCAAATGGTTAAATTGACCGTTTTCAAAGCTTTTTGACTTGTCCTCTCCCTATCCCAAAAGATTGCGGTTCCCCACTTGGTTGTACATTCCTCCTCCACTTGGGTTTCTTGAATTGTAATTCCCATACCCCATAGCATTAACACTTTCCATATATAGTTGCTCCTTGTTCAATCATGATGTAGCATGTGTTGGTGGCATGGTCACCTTCACAATATGAGCATTCAATTGGTTCGGGGTGTTGTGAGAATGAGTTACCTTTGTTAACAACCAAGTTTGACACCATACTTTTAAGTTCACCCATTTCTTGCATGATCTTGTGATTTTGAGAAGCATAAGGATCTTCCATGGAAGATACATTCCTAGAGCTTCCTCCCCTTTCACTCTTCCTTCCATAGCTTCTTGTGTTCATTGCCAATGTTTCAATAATATTGTTGGCCTCGGCCACATTAAGGGTGTCAATTCCTCATGCGGTGGCGGCAATGATCATTCTTTGGTCATTTTGGCACAACCCCTCATTGAAAGCCGTCAACAAATCATCTCCCGATATGCCATGGTATGGACATCTTGCCACAAGACTCTTGAAACGCTCCCAATAGTCATAAAGGGTCACTCCCATTTCTTGTTCAATGGTGGTGATGAGCTTCTTGGAGTGATTGTGCCTTGAATCCGGATAATACTTTTCAAGAAACGTTTTCTTCAAACCCACCCAAGTGGTAACGGAGTGAGCCGGAAGGCAAAAGAGCCATTCTTTCACCGCATCTTGAAGAGAAAATGGAAATGCCCTTAGCTTGAATTGATCTTCGGTCACTCCTTGGGGAATAGCACCTTGGCAAATCAAATGAAAATGTACCCTATTTTTCTAATAGAAATATTTTACGAAATCGGTTCAGTAATTTTAAGTTTTAATTTATAATTTTAAGTTTCGAGTCGAATTTAGAATTTCCGAGTTCGTATTTGGAATTTCTGCGAGATTCCATGAAAATCCCACTTTAAGTCGAGTTTGACTTTTCTTGACTTTTGAGTCGGGTTTGACTTTCTTGACTTTGAAACCGTCTTTGACTTTTCCTTTATAACTCACACAACTCCCTCCTTAACCTAATATCTCATTCACCACAAAATCAAACACACTTTTTTTTCCTCTCTAAGAAATCAACTTTCCCTCTTTGAATTCGATTTTTGGAATTGACGTAACTTCTTCGTTACTTGATAGAATTTACGTAAGTTCGTCTTATTCTTCCTCCCGTACCTTCCTCTATCCGTATTGATAATAAAATTATCGTCTTTCTCGCTTTTTAAGCATTCCGTCTTTCTCAAGATGAACTTTATTCATCTTTTTACGATCTATTTGTAGGTGGCGACCTCCAAGATCCCGACAAAGACTATTTCCTTATAGAAGAGGAGCTTGACGACTAGTAGAGACGCTTAAAGGTAACGGTGAAGGGTTACTCGGTATCACTTACGTGTTTTACATGTTATATGCTAGAAAATCGTATTAGAATACGATTAGGAAGATTAGAAACCATGCTATGATTAGTAAATGATGTTATATGATGAATGTTGATGAATTATATTGATTGTTGATGATTATGTGAAGTATATATGAGAATTAAAATGATTTGGAAATGAATTGGTTAAGTGTAAGAGGCTCTCGGGTGAACTGGGGTTCCCTGCCGGTCGACCGGCCGCCGGTCTGCCAACCGGCTGGGAACACTCCAGTAACTCATTTGGAAAATTTGATTTTTGTATAAGAGGTGCTCCAGGCCGGCCCACCGGCCACCGGTCAACCCACCGGCCTGGAACACATCAGTAGTGAAGTTTTGATTTTGGTGTGATTGTCTGTGCCGGTCGACCGGCCGCCGATCTACCAACCGGCCCAGACCTCTTTTCTCTATTTTTGGGATTTTGCCTGTGTTCTGAGCCGGCCCACCGGCCACCGGTCATTTGCCCGGCCTGCAACACGGCTGTGTTGTTTTTCTTTAACTTATAAAACTCAAAATTTATAATAGTTCGCATGATCCGTTTACCGTATAATTTTACGTAATGTCTTATAATATTCGTGTTTTGGATATATGATATCTCTTTCGCATGTATCACATGTTTTGTGACGGTTTTAGATATGTTCCCTCTTTGAGTCGGTTTTTACAAATGAGTTGGTTTGAGCACTATTTGTCTTGTGCTTTGTATTCTCATTCCCTTGGCTACCTTCCCGTTCGTAAGGCTGGAATGTCGGAACGGAGAGTTATCCTACTGCTTAAATGCATGTGTTAGTGGGCATACGACGACGTTGTTGGGAGTTGAACGCTATGCGTTGATCGACCCGGCCGTCAAATGTTGTGTACTTGCGAGGTGGTGTTATTTGCATGTCGCGTACCGCTTGTTATGAGGCTTGAGCTCTTTTCCGCCTCTTTCGTGAATGTCGACCGAATTTGGGGTACTCGGCGTCTATTTGATTGACCGAGTCTTGGATGCGAAATGTTTATCGCATGTCGAATCGGAACACATTATTCCGAGAGTCTGGCCAGGTTTAGACTAGGACCGTATTATTATCGTCGTCCTATCGGAGGAAATTAGTCCATATATACGAAATGTGATCGTGTATGCGTTCAGGGAAATGTTTATCTCGTGGATGCCTTTTAATCATACTTGCCATGTACACGGTGCTAGTGCGTTTCATTTACCGTGAGAGATGTCGTCAATGTATTGGTATGTTTGGATTGATGATTACATGATTGATTATTCGTGATCATTGGATGACTTGGCATGGTTTGTTTGTCGAGTCTCAATCTTATCAAACTTATACCGCTAACGGTGAGATGCAAGCCCTAGTGAGCGTATTCGGTTGCCTAAGATTGTCTTCCCCGAGTCTTTGTATAACATGATGGATTCGGATTTGTATTACATATGCTCTTATCATTATATATTGAATTGTCTATCTATCCTTATCGTATTTCACATGTATATCTATATATGCATGCTTCTACTTTTGTATTTCCTTTTATGTACGTTTAATGTGATATGGCTGGGAGAACCCGGAGTTACTCCCCACTGGCTGTGGCGTTCATGTTTTTCATGGATGAACAAGTTGCTTGATTGGATGGCTTTTTGCTTGTGGTATTTTGGGTTCGGGTGTGAGCTAGCGGGCGTTGGCCTGGAAAAATGACCTCTAGACGTTGTTTAGCTAGTTTGCTAATAACTTTGTTACTTGATAACATTTTGAAAGACTACGTCTCTTGTAGTATTTCATACTTTGTTTTGTAATATTTGACATTCCTCGTTTTTTCTATTTGCATGTAAAAAGTTTTAAAAACATCGTATTTTACGCTATATAAATCACATGCTTGTTATGTTTTATTTCCGCATTCGCGAGGGTTGTCACAGTTGGTATCAGAGCTTTATCGTTTTCGACGCACACACGTGAACCCTAAACTTAAATTACTTGACCTTGAAATAATCAATGAGAGATGGGTAGACTTAAGGACCTAAGGTGGTAGTCTTTGGTGTACCTAAGTTTTTAATTTTTGTAATTTTCTTTCAGCAAGTCTTGTTTAAGACAAATACTTTCCGTTTTAAACTTAAAACATGTCAAATAGTATCACATGGCCGGTGATAATGAAGACAAAAATATTGGTATTTTTAAGGTAACAAGGAGATAATTTGGTATGTATTTAACCCATTTTAAGTTTAAGACGGATAATGCAAGTCTTAAACTAAAATATGGATTTTTTTGTCTCGTATAGTGTCTAGTAGTTGTCAAGCTAGTCGTGCTTAGGAATTGAAATATACGGGGGACAGTGGATGTGGAAAACCTTTCCGTAATTCATGAGATGTTCGAAATTTCAAACTGATTATCAAAGTCATTTGGACTGACTTAGAGTGAATGAAATAACACGATGATAACTCCATAAGCTAATTAATGAGTTTTTTTCTTAAGTAGGCTTTTACCGAAACTTATTTACAAAAGTAGGGTTCTTTCAAACTTATTTACAAAAAATGGGTCCACGTCAGCAATTTTTTTTTTTTGATGTCCGTTCACTCAGTCGTTGAACCATTCAGCGACTGACTTCTTTGGTGAATTTTTTTTTAACCTCAAATATCAGACCTTTGGCTAGAAACTACCCAGTTGCCTTCCAATAGTCAGTCGCTGAACCATTCAGCGACTGGCTTCTTTAATGATTTTTTTTTTAACCTCAAATATCAGACTCTTGGCAGAAGATGTTTGATTTTTTTTCTAACCTCAATAATCACAAAATTTCCCAAAACATTTTCCATACCTGTTTCTACCTACAACCGTCCATACCCATTTTTCAAGAAACACATAAATTTGATATAAAAGGAGCTTAAAATTCTTACACTTAATCCAATACATAACATTAAGTTTTCTTAAAACATAACCATCTAACCAACACATATTTGAAATCTAATACAT
Source organism: Heliosperma pusillum (assembly GCA_022085475.1). Taxonomy (NCBI): domain Eukaryota; kingdom Viridiplantae; phylum Streptophyta; class Magnoliopsida; order Caryophyllales; family Caryophyllaceae; genus Heliosperma; species Heliosperma pusillum. Next base: position 49,779 of record JAIUZE010074866.1, read on the forward strand.
ATTTTCTAGTTGCGTTTTTTCCCCTTCTTGCGTGTTCTTTGAGATGACTCCGCTTCTTCACTTTCTTGAGTCATGCGAGGTTGCATATGTGCAAGGTGACGGAAGTCATATCGTGGTGGACTAGGAGGCGTTGGCTCTTGGTAGTTGATCAGATGCCCTTGTCCCGTATTTACAAGCGAATCGAGAGACATGTTGCGCATCTTCTCTATCATAGCATATTGAGCCAAAGGGATGTCATCGGGCATGTTGGAAATCATTTGCACAGTTATGTTGTAAGTAACCATGTTTGCTTGAGTCTGAATCAATTTATTATATTTGTACATTAAGTATAAATTCTATATTAGAAAGAATGAATTAAACAATTTGTAATTTTGTATATAAATAAGAAAACAAATACTTACTAGTATTTGGAAGTCCGCCGCGGTTGGGTAATAGTAGTGATGATCCCCATAGTCATCGTTCACATTTTGGCTTAGAGGCGTAATGATGCGACGGGTAATAGCATTATACCACTCAAAGTACTCGTCCTCAAAGCTCATCAAACCACAAAAAGGAAGCCCCGGCTCCACTATTTTTGACATTCGGTTTTCCCATTTAGCAATCGAATATTGATGCATAGTCTCATAGTTAGCCGACCAGTCGCTCTTTCTACTAATATCATGCAATCTGGTGCAAGTGCTACCCATTTCAGGGATCATTTGTTGCCACCCGAATTGTCGAGTACATCTATTTGGGAAATGCCATTCAACCATTTCAAAGCAAATAAGCGGAGCAATAACGGTCCATTCGGCTTGGTCTTGGACACATGTTGGGGAGAGGTGTTGTACCACACTTGGTGTGTATGGTTGCCATACGAATTGCAATTCCACCATCTTGTCTAAGAGGTCCCTAATGACTACCAACCCGAGTCTATGATCCTTAAATCCCCGTTGCACTCTTAGCCATTTACATGCCAAAGGATCTACCCCAGTCAATACTTGACTCCCAAGGGGATATGCTACCCCAGCCTGTCGAGGTACACGGGACCTAACTATGTCCGGGCGTCCAATTGACAGTCTTTCCCAACTCCATAATTGCAATAATAGTAAAGGCTCGGCTATTTCAAAACAATCAACTTTAGTGGCTTTACACAAATTTTGGTAAAGGCATGCCAAGACCCCACTTCCCCAACTAATGTCGTCTATTTGATCCAAATTCTCCAAAAGGAGTAAATAAATTAAACTCACGGTACTACCGGTTTTATCCGGAAACAAGAGAGCCCCAAACAAATAAAGCAAATAAGCTCTTACGTGGCAATGCAATTGATATTGAGAATTAATGTTTGCCACGTTTTGAAAATTGTCATGAAGCCAAGTAAGTTTTAGTTTTGACCCTTTCAAAGCAACAGTTGACGGTGTTTCTCTCAGCAGACGTGCACATAAATTTCGCCACCCCCCTCACTTGAACCCGTTACTAGTCTCCCACTTATTCTAAGGCCCAAAAGCATGGCCACATCTTGAAGGGTGACAGTTGCCTCACCGAAAGGCAAATGAAAGGTGTGAGTCTCTTGTCTCCACCTTTCTACCAAAGCCGTGATCAAATCAGCATCCAATGGGACATAACAAAGTCGAGTAATACCTCGGAATTGGGTGTTGTTTACATATGTAAGAACCGCCTCAGGAACTTCAAATGCTTTCAAGGCTTTCATGTGGCCACGTAAGGTGAGAGGTTCGAGTTCTACTCCTTGCCAAATCGCCTCACTACGGTGAGTCGATTGGAGATGAAGAATTCCTCCATCATCGGGTCCGGGATCCATCTGAAAAGAAAATTACATGAGGAAGTTGAAAATGTATAGAAGAAATAAATATATATAGAAAATTATATATAGAAGAAATAAATTAAAACTACATAATTGAAAATGTATAAGAAATAAAACAAAAACATAATAAATATAAAATAGAAGTCATACATAATTATATTGAAATAGTTGGTTACAAAAGTAATTGACTACATAATTGAAATTGAAACTACAAACAAGAATTACAAATTACATAGTAAATTCAATAGTTTTTGATGAGCTAGCTTTTGAAGGACAACTACGTTTATTATGACCCTCTACACGACATAAACTACATGAGGAAGTTGCTCGTTGATCCATTTCATTGTGGATTCTTTTCGACTTTGGACGGCCTTTTAATCTTTTCATGGAATCATTTGGAGTCAGTTTTGTTCCCACCCATGGCATCCAATATGACTCATCCGGAACCGGGTGGAAACTTGAGCGATATGAGCCATGATACTCTCCACATGAGTAGAATGGATCAACATATTGATCGGAACTTATACTGTTAGCTCGACAAACTGCCATTACATGAGAACATGGTATATGATAGATTTGCCATTTGTTGCATGTGCAAGTTCTATCTGAAAGAATGACTGTGTGACCATGATTACCTTCACTCCCAAGTCTATTCCCTCTTCCCGTGACAACCTCATATAGACCTCTTCGTGCATCATAACAAGTAACTTTGTGATGAGCCGCCCGTTTCACATTTTCAGCAAGCTTTTCAGTCACTTTCTCCGACCACATACATCCCTCTAACAACCTTTTGTTAGCATCCTCACGGTGCTTTACAAAATACGAGTTGATCCTAAAAAATGTTGCCTTAACAAGTGCGGTGATAGGTAAAAAACGAACACGTTTAAGAACACCATTAAAACATTCCGAATTGTTGGTTGTTTTGATGCCATAACGGTGTCCACCATCATGACACAAGGACCATTTGCTAAGTGGGATACTTTCCAAAAGTACCTTTGCACTTGGGTTAAGATTACCAATTTTTTGCATGCCTTTGTTAAACCTTTTAGGTTGTGTCGCGCATGCCGTTGAAAGGAACGCAAGCTTCAATTCATTACTTTTGAACTTTGTGTTTATGTTTGATGCATGATGTCGGGTACAATATCTATGGAACGCTTGTGGCTCGGTCCAAAACCACTTTGTTCATTGCCCTAATGATACCTACATGACGATCCGATATAACGCAAATTCCCTCTCGTTTAGTGACATGTTTCCTTATGCAATCCATAAACCACCCCCAAGTATCGATACTCTCACAATCAACTATAGCAAAAGTTAAAGGATAAATTTGATCATTGGCATCCACCCCAATTGCAATCAAAAGAACTCCTCTATACTTACCATACAAATGAGTTCCGTTTACGGTAAGAATTGGTCTACAATGTTCAAAACCCCTAATTGAAGGACCAAATGCCCAAAATACACGATCAAAAACATCAACATTAGAAGGACCCCCAAGTTTGTGTACAAATTTTACAACGGTACCCGGGTTTGCGGTTTTCAATGCTTGAAAGTAACGGGGAAGTAGAGCATAAGATCCTTTCCAATCACCATACAAATCCGCCATAGCTTTTTGTTTAGCATGCCATGTTTTCATGTAGCTAGGTTCGAAGTTGAATTGAGTGAGAATGTTGGCTCTAAGATTAGATATTTTCACACCCCAATCGGCATCAACTACCGTCCTAATGTGTTTCGCAATAAAACCATTGCTCAAATTAGGATGATCAAGCGGTGGTGCATCAACCACACAAGAGGTATTGTGAGGACCCTTATATGTAACTATAGTGAAAGAATCATTGGTAGCTTCTTTATTAGAGGCCCTCAATGTCCAATCGCATGGACTTGGTTTTCTAGAACATTTGAATGTTACAGTTAGTGGTTTTGATTCCGTCGTTTTGAATGTTTGATTTCTCTCAATGTGATATTGACGGACATATTGTGACAAACCCAATTTATTATTAAACCTTTGACGAACAAGAAACTCCCCACCATCATAACAAGGAACATCAACCTTACCACACCATCTATTAACATACTCCAAATCAATAGATGGGAGCCGGCTAAACTCAATTGTAGGAGCAGAAGGGGTAACAAGATCCTCACACTCATCACCCGATTCATTCATCAATAACTCATCCTCATCCTCATCAATCTCATCATCATTGGTATTCAAATCATATTGCTCTTTATCAACACTATTACCAGAAAATGGAGCACTAAACAAAGGATTCTCACCCCTCATAGCTTGATTTAACATGTTCGTAAATAAGTTACGAGGTTGTTGAATGGGTATTAAACTAATGTATAGGTCCATTGAAGAGGCATTCATTTGATAAACACTAGCCCACAAAGCTTTCAATGATTTATCATTATTCAAAGATAACACCTTGTAGCCTCTAGCACTAGGATACTTCATCTTAATATCTAACCCAAATTCACTTCTATTAACCTCTAACTCCTCACAAATTAAGGAAGTAAGTTCATCAAAGTTATGGTTACTATTGACAAAAACAAAGAAAGGTTCACTATCTTTGTAAGACACATTTTCCCCTTCAACAACTATTTCACCATTAGAGTAACAACATAAGGGATAATTAGTTTTCTCCATATTCAAACTTTATCTATTATCAAACTAAAAGAACCTAAATAAACAACTAGCAAGACCAAAATCAAACAAATGAACAAAATATATACTAATTGCAAAAACCTAGAAATTTACTAATTAAAACAACTTTCATATAAAACTAACAAGATTTAGAGGTTAAATGCAAGTATACAATACCTTGAAAGAAGTTAGGAAGAGATATGAAGTGGAGTTTTGAGGGAATGAATTGGAGATGAAGGATTTTCGGGTTTTTAGGGTGGGGGTTTTAATTTGGGGATTTTTTGGATTTAGAATAAATGAACGGGGGAAGGGTGTTTCGCGTGTTTTGATAGCTTCAGTCAAGATCTCAGTCGCTGAATCATTCAGCGACCGAGTACTTGAGCAAAATGCCAGATCTTCTGCCAAGAGTCTGATATTTGAGGTTAAAAAAAAAATCATCAAAGAAGTCAGTCGCTGAATGGTTCAGCGACGGACTATTGGAAGGCAACTAGGTAGTTTCTGTCCAAAGGTCTGATATTTGAGGTTAAAAAAAAAATCACCAAATAAGTCAGTCGCTGAATGGTTCAGCGACTGAGTGAACGGACATCAAAAAATTTTTTTTGCTGACGTGGACCCATTTTTTGTAAATAAGTTTGAAATAGCCCTAATTTTGTAAATAAGTATCGGTAAAAGCCTGCTTAAGAAAAAAATTCAATGTTGGGAGTGTTTGGTGGAGTATTGTTTGACTCTGAGTAAGTATTTTAGTTTTATAATTATTTAGTTAATTGTGGTTGTGTACTTGTGTTATTCTCACTTATTTAGGCGCCATTTTCTAGTACTTAACAACATTATCATAGATTACTCAAAAATGGGTATGGTAGGCAAGAATTGGAACTTAAAGGGTATTCTGTGCATAAAGTTAAATATTTGGGTACCGTGGGAATTTTCTGAATAATCAATCCTAACATGAAAATATGTTTAAACAACTTCAAGGGTACCGTGGCTGTTTCTTGTAGCGTGTCTATGGCCATCACTTGCTTCATGTTCTTATGCTATTGGTTGTGTTGTAGACAATTAGATTTAAGATGGTGCACTAGAGATTTTACCGGAGAGTCCACGAACAAAGCGTTTTTCCTCTCAAAATCGGAGTGGGTTTGACTCCGCGAACATACTGCTTTTCATCTTCAAATCGGAGAGTGGCTTTGAGTCTACTGGTTTTAAACCCCGAGCAAGGCCTAACGCAAATAGAGAAAGCAGGGAGGACTACATCGAATAAAAAATAAGCACTCTTGTGTAAGTAGCAATGTAGCATGATTGCAGACGAAAATTTTAATATCAGAAGTAGCCATGTATAGTGTGACCAGAAAATTAAAACAAAGTACTCGGTAGATGAAAAGGGCCCGTTTGCATGATTTAACAGCCGCGTTCCAAACATTGGAATTTGGAAAGTACACATACTACAATCCCTCACGACCATCATCTACCTGCACCTTTGTCCTTCGATACTCATACACCGTTGCACAAGTAATACTGCAGGCTAGTTACTGTGTGGATGGGGATACATATATACAATACAAGGAGCACGAAGAGCACAAATTCTTGTATAAGACACTACTGAAATATTGAGGTTAATGTAAAATTTCTTGGTCACTTTTACCAAAATAGGAAGTTCAAACACACTTTTTTTTGCCATTATAGAGGCAACTTGGAACATACGGAGTATTACAATAGATAGAATGAACTGAAGATCACACGTAAACAAATGATTGAAACGGAAAGATAGCAAACAAACGTGGGAATTCAGGAATTCTGACACTCTTCCTGGGACAAATGCAAAATTTCTTTAAAGTAACATAGCCCTCAGTACATAATTTCGATAGTAAATTCTATATATAGCTTTAAAAGAGATTGTTAGGAAGTAATTCAGTAAAAAATAACTCTTCAAATAAACTATCTATCTATATAAACTCTACAATTCATTATAAGAATCATCCTCATCAGAATCACCAGCAGAATGACCACCACTCTTCTCATAAGCTTGTTTGATCACTGGATTACAGACGCTTTCTAATTCTTTCATCTTCTCGTCCAACTCCTCTTTCTCGGCGTTATGGTTATCCTCGAGCCACTCGAGAGTGTCTTTCAAAGCGGCCTCAATCTTCTCCTTGTCGTCTGAGTCTATCTTGTCTGCCAATTTGTCTTCGATGGTGTTTTTCATGTTGTAGGTGTAAGTTTCAAGTTTGTTCCTGGCGTCTACTCTTTCTCGTAGCTTCTGGTCTTCCTCTGCGAATTCCTCTGCCTCTTTCACCATTCGGTCAATCTCTTCTTGGCTGAGACGGCCCTTGTCGTTGGTTATGGTTATTTTTTGCTTGTTATTGGCTGCTTTGTCTTCTGCTGTGACGTGAAGGATGCCATTCGCGTCCACCTCGAATGTCACCTGAATTTGAGGTACTCCTCTGAAATGCAAGAATGATCAATGTTAGAAAAATCGGTTTTGTACGACTCATAATGAAAATTATGACAACAATATCTACCATTTATAAAAAGCAGCATAGATAATAATGCTAGCAATTTACAAAAAAACTGTTTAGTTTTCGGATAATTACCTAGGCGCAGGTGGGATGCCAGAGAGTTGGAATCGGCCTAGTTCACGACAGTCCTTAGTTAGGGTTCTTTCTCCTTCAAAGACCCTGATATCGACCGTGCTCTGCTGATCTTGATATGTTGTGAAGACTTGTGATTTCTTTGTAGGAACAACTGTGTTCCTTGGGATGAGTTTAGTCATAACTCCACCAACCGTCTCAATACCCAAACTTAGAGGAGCAACATCAAGAAGAACAACTCCTGTATCAAATACAGCAAGACCGTCGTTTAGTAGAAGTGCAAAAAAACTGATAAATCAGTAAGCCTTTAGCCTTGTATGTGACAGTCTAGGTAAAAGATATAAGGAAAGAAAGAGAAGTTTATACATACCTGCAGTTGTGTCGCCACCTACGCCACTGAGAATGCCACCTTGAACAGCAGCACCATAAGCCACAGCCTCATCAGGGTTAACACCCTTATTAGGCTCTTTCCCATCGAAAAAGTCCTTCAACATCTGTTGAACCTTGGGAATCCTCGTACTCCCTCCAACGAGCACAATCTCATCGATGTCTTTCTTTTTCAAATGTGCATCTTCAAGAGCCTTCTTTACCGGACTTAGAGTCTTCTTGAAAAGGTCGATGTTTAGCTCCTCAAACCTCGCCCTGGTCAAGGGCTCGGAGAAGTCAATCCCGTCAACAAGAGCTTCAATTTCAACCCTAACTTGGTGCTGGCTACTCAAAGCTCGCTTCGCCCTCTCACATTCCCTCCTTAGTTTCCCAAGAGCCTTATTATCCTTGCTTATGTCCTTGTTGTACTTCCTTTTAACCAACTTGATGAAATAATCCATGACTCTATGATCAAAATCCTCTCCTCCCAAATGGGTATCTCCACTAGTCGATAAAACCTCGAAAACTCCACCGTCTAAGGCTAGAATACTGACATCAAAGGTTCCGCCACCAAGGTCATAAACCAGAATGTTCTGCTCTTTGTCTTTCTTGTCCAAACCATAAGCTATTGCTGCTGCTGTCGGTTCATTGATAATCCGAGCTACATTTAACCCGGCAATAATACCTGCATCCTTAGTAGCCTGCCTTTGTGCATCATTGAAATAAGCTGGAACCGTGACTACAGCGTGTGTGATCTTTTGACCGAGATAAGCCTCAGCTGTCTCCTTCATCTTAACCAAGATCATAGCACTGATTTCCTCAGGACTGAACACTTTAATCTCGCCGTCTTTGATTTTTACCTGAATGTAAGGCTTCCCGTCCTTATTCACTACCTTATAGGGTAACATCTTAATAAATTTCTGAACTTCAGGGTCATCAAACCTGCATTCATCAGCAATACGTACACAACAAAAACATGTTTAACATAAATCACTTAAAATAATACAAACCCGACTTGTGACCTGTTTGTCAAGTCTAGCTAAAACCGTTATAATTTGTGAATAAATTCGCATATATAGAAAAAGAGGGAAAAAGAGAAATTACTTTCGACCAATGAGACGCTTGACATCAAAGATGGTTCGATCAGGATTAAGAGAGGCTTGGTTCTTAGCAGCTTCTCCGATCAACCTCTCGGTGTCAGTGAAAGCGACATAAGAAGGGGTGATACGATTACCTTGATTATTCGGAATAATTTCGACATTTTCACCCTTTAACACTCCCACACATGAATATGTAGTTCCAAGGTCTATACCTATAACTGTCCCTTTTATTTTCGGTTCTTCTGCTGCTATCACTACTGCTGGTAGCAGTAATTCTTCATAACACAACAACAAATTCAACGTTAGTAAGTAATACTTACTACGGAGTAAATTTCATAAAACATAAACGAGTCATAATTTGTAAGTATAAAGTATATGTTACATGCAAAATATTTATACCATGACTTGATTAGTTGGTACTACTTGATACATTATCGTGCCCTAGAGCTCTAGACTAGTGACATAACTAGATTCAAAGTTTATATAAAGTGCACGTGACGAGTAAATATGTGCAATATCACGAGTAATAATTTTCATTGCACATATTTACTCGTTCCCACAAAAGATTAAACTAGCTAAGTTAATATTTCACGGCACAAAATAATACTCATAATTTAAAAAAAAAGGAAGCGTGAAACTAACCTGAACAAAATAGAATGAGAAAATAAAGAGCTAAATCCCTTGCGTTACGACGCATAATTGCTCCAATTAATATGAAAATATTTTCTAGAAACTTTGTAAGATGAACGTGAACGTTGTGAGAAATTGATTGTGGAAAATACAATAAGTTATGAGGTATTTATAGATTAAGGTTATTACGAATTATTATTATTTCTATTAGCTATAGGAGTATATTATTTATAATAGATTAATAGAGTTTTCCTTCCACTCATATTAGACCACGTTATTGTTAATGAGGAGGTAGTGTTTTTACGCTTTTGTGTGGAGTCATACAACCAATGATGATTTGCCACGTAATTGTTGTATATAAATAATAATAACTTGTCAAGAAACTTCTTGATTTCACTTCCGAAATTGATTCCAACAAAGATAACTAGAAACATCTCGTATTCTTGTCAGATGACTTAGTTCTACTCCTAAGCAAAATAGTGAACTCATCTTTGATCTAACAGGCTAACAATAATTTCTTTTGCGATTGCCAACTTTTATTTTAAATAACTTTTTAAGTATTTTTTTTATTTAAAAATAAATATGCTACATTTATATGTTTTTTTATCATCAAATGGATTAATTTTTATATAAATTTGTGCCGATTACTAGCAGACAGCTATGATCAACCTGGACCAACTCAAATTTGATTATACCAAAGCTCGACACATTTGATCTGGACTCGACCTCCGATCCCTACATTAACAAATCTAGTCAAGAACCATGAGCAACCTTCAATAAATTCAAGAGGTTCGTGATCCCGTTATTGAGCTAGACTTGTCAAACAAGTTGGGTGGATCGAGTTGGAATACAGGTTGGGTCAAATACAGATCGAGTCATACGGATTCCGAAATTAAATACGAGTAGTATTTAATATTAACAATATATTTATATTCATTACTTACCGCACTTATATTTAGACAATTATAAAATTAAAATTATTTTCATAATTATTTTATTATTTAATGCTATAAACTTCTATAAAATTAATATTTAATTAATTGTTTGAATTAAAATATTAAAATGAATTAAAATGAATTAAAATATTAAAATAATTATTTTTCTATTTATTATTTCAAATATAATACAAAAATATTAAAATTATAATATTATTCTTCATTTATCTTTGCCCCATCGGGTCAAACAGGTCGGGTCGGGTTCAACTAAAAATAACCAATCATTTCGGGTCAGGGGTGAAGAGTTACGGGTCCTTGACTCTAAGATACCGGGTCAGGTTGGGTCGAATCAAGTCAAGTTTTGACAGCTCTACGTTGAGCTATATATTAAAATGTTATAAAAAATGACTATTGAGTAAATTATTTAGCAAATATTGTTGATTACAACTTTTTAAAAATATGATTTTGAAAATTACAGCCTTATTTAAATATTTTGAAAATTACACAAAACTAATCACTTACCATTGAAAGTTGCATCAAAATGGGGATTCCGGTGATATTTTGTAAATAGTGACCGATATACCCTTCCCTTATGACATACTTACTTTACCCATTAAACCTTATTTCCCTAATTAATTTCCCTCTGGAATACTTTCTTCTTCTAAACAAAACCCCTTTCCCTCACTCAATCTCTATCAAAATTTCATGCAAAGTTGCAATAATCTACTTTTCATTGTGTGGTTTACTCCGATTAAGCATGTATGATAAAGCAGGCAGCTCATCAAAGCCTTATTCGGAGAAAAGTAAGTGATAATTCACTCAAAATTCAATATTTTTCTATTAAATTCATATATTAGTGGCATTTAATCTAAATTTTGATTTGACATTTATCCTAAATTTGTTTTCTATTTATATTTAATCCAGTGTCAATTTGAAATTGATTTTAAGGGTTGTCTTTATACAATGTCTCTGATTTGCTCTTGTGATTTTAATGATTTCCTAAATGTTATTATGTCACCTCCTACCTGGGTTGTTTATCGTCCGTGAAGTGGCAAAAGTAGCTGGGTTACCACAGTAGCATATTCGTCTCTCTCCAAAGCTACATTCTGAGCTACCAGGTGAAGAACTGTTCTCAGACCACCTTGAAGACATTTCACATAAATTGATAAACCCTAATTATTTCCAATTTGGGATAAATGAGATACACACAAAATACATGAAATTAATAACAATTAAACTATACCCGTGGTTTGGGGCTCAAGGAAGACTTGTATCAACAATTAACAAGAGCATAAATGTGAGAGGAAAATGACAGAAGAGATGATGAAGAAAAGGAGAAGTGAGAGAAAGTTTGAAGACTGAGAAATGAAAGTGAGCGATAGTCTAACATTCAATCATAAGAGTATATATAAGAAAGAAGTGTTTGATGGTAAGAGAATTTTCGTCATAAAAGATGAACTTAAATGACAAATTTTTAAATTTGCTATAAGATTCTGTCGTAGTGAAAGTTTTGATAGTAATTTCTCATCAGAAGTGATTAGATGGGTGTAATTTTCAAAAAATATTTATATAAGGCTGTAAATTTCAAAATCATCTTTTTAAAAGGCCGTAATCCACAATTTTTCCTAGAATTTTTAATAAGCTAGGTATTTCCGACGTGACCTTTGATTTGGGTTATTTCACTCTTAGATAGTGTATTAAGCTAGTAATTCACGCTTCTAATCTTCTTTTATTTCTAAAGAAACCAGACTACTATTTCATGGCACGAGTTCGGTAACAGGTCGTCTCACTGAAGACGGGAACTCTCCGTCACAAGTTATAGACGGATAGTCCCCTTTCACAATGTGCAAGTGGGGAGGGCAAGTATACGGTCCGTCTTCAATGAGAATTTGTGTTTGGGTACTGCCACTTATTTAGTCTAGCTAGAAGGAAACAGGTTCATTTTCTGCATTTTGTTCTAAAATTTTACATGTATGTCCTCAATTATTACCCCTTTAAGTTTGAAAACTTAAGATTGACGACAATCGCTCATTTTTCAACCGATTCTTTCGACTTTTACGCATATGTTCTCCTCTCATCCTTCTCTTCAATTTGGTAAAGGCTTTTCTTTTTCTTATTGTCATTTTCAAAACCCACGTAGTCTTTCAAAGATGACGTTTTTCGAGCCTTTTAAAACACCTTTGTGGAGCGTTTTTGTAAGCCAACGCCTCAAATTGTTTTTTTAAACAAAAAAGTTAACTATTTGAGGCGCTTTTTAAAAGACTGCAAAGATGCATTTTTTTCCCTAAAGAACTGTTTGGTATAATTGTTGACCTCCTCGATTTTGCCTACTCATGCAATAAGCTTATACGCTAGAAAAAAGAAGGTTAACAAAACAAATGGCACACCGAAGTGTGCAAAAATAACGCTAGAAAAAGAAGATTAAAAACGACTAATATCGCCTTGCTCCCCGGCAACGTCGGAAAAAACTTGATATGGGTTTAATATAGTGCAAGTGCACGGTCGTCAAAGTAGCACTTAGGATGTCGATTTCCACGGAGAGCAATTATTGTGAGTACTAGTCGGTTCCAAAAGATGCTAATTAGCGAAGTCGATAATAGGTGGGTTTGGTTTGACTAAAAATAACTAAATGCAATAACTAAGATTTAAACTAAATGCATACTAAGAAATTAAGCTAAGGAAAACAAGTGATTAATTGAAGATTAAAGAGACTAGGATCCGATCAAGTCTTTAGTCACAGGTTAAGTAGGCAATCGGTCTATCAACAACAAGTAGTGGGTTATTGGTTTATGTGAGACAACTCTAGCTAGTCTAGGTAGTCTAACTATCTAACCCTCATAAGTATAGGTAGCCTCTTGGGTCAAATCACTACAAGAATTAGGTCTCATACCGACCGTTGTAAACGATCGTTAAATTAGTAAATAAGTCGGTAAAACTGACTACCGACCGATTTTTAGTCCTTAGCGACCGAATATAATCGGTCGGTAACTATGATCGGTAAATGTACATTACTGACCGGCTAGAAATCGGTCGATACGGTACCGACCGACTAGTCCGTCTCTAAAATAGGTAACGGTCGCTGAGTGACTGAGTTGACTTGGTCCATATTAACTTTTAAATCGGTCGGTAATTACCTAAACGGTAGGTAATTACCGACCGACTGTCGGTCGGTATAGCTATAAGTTCGGTCGGCACGAGATTTTTTAATAAATAAAATACAGCCTCAATTCGGTCGGTAGTTGGGAGTAATCGGTCGGTAATTGTACTAAATCAGTCAGTAAGAAATAGGACCATTTAACAATCAGGAGGGTTTTAGTCGGCTATGGTCGGTAATTGGACCCAATTGGTCAGTTCCACATATTATTGATTTTGAGTCTATTCTCTTCTATTGCTCCCCCATTTGCTATATTTCCTGCAGAAATTCCAAAGCGTATATAAAAGCATTCGGAGACAATTTTTCGTAACAAGAAACCGTCTTTCAAATTAAGAAAATACCAACAAAGTCTTACAACCATGTCTTAGACAAAAAACTATCAAAGTGACATTACAAGTACCATAATTCACACCAAAGTTTACACAACAACTACCAAAGTGACTAGTTGAGACAAACATTTTCAACATACTAAGGCTAAACTTGAAAACCATTTCCGCCTCCGCCGGAGTCATCGTCATTGAGGTTATAGGGCAAATCCCAAGGGCTATTGTTGCATCGGGATTAGGTTTGGAATTCAAACGAGTTGATCAAGGTTTCAATTTGGCGCCTTGTTTCCTCTTGTTCATGTTTACTAGCTTGTTGACTAGCCGTGATTTAATTTGTCGCCTTAGATCTTCTTGAGTTTGCCTGTAAAGTTCATCCATCTTGCGAGCTTCTTCTTCCCTTTGTTGCATTTCCTCCCTATAATTCCTAAAATCTTCGGCTTCCCTTTCACGTGCTTCCATTGCTTGAGTTATAACACCGGGAATATATGGTTGGGAGGCGGAAGAATTACCTCTCGACGATCATGAGGGGGAGTGTAATGTAGGGAGGCGGCGGCTCCTAACCCAAAGACTTGGCCCTTCTTGTATCCATGGACCGTATTGTACCAAACTTTATTAGGATCTACCGGCGGTCCCTTTTCTGTAAGCTCGCCTATGCTCCTTTCATAATCATTCTACATTGTCACAAAAGAAAGTTATAAATATTAACATAGTTAATTCGAATAAATACACTTGAAGATTCTTATTTAGTAATACTTACATATCTCGCTTGGACAGTTGGATGACTCCATACTTCCTTACCATCAACCTTTTTCCGATGACTATCAAGAAAGAGCTTGACTGCATTAGGAACTCTACCCCCCTTATCATTTGCCTTTTTAAAAAACCAAAACAAACATTATTTTAGCCAATATGTCAAAACTAACAAAATAACCTATCTAATTGAAATACTTAAAAGTTAAACATATTTACCATCTTAGCCGCATATTTTACGGCTTTGATTGACCCATAGTGATGTGCAGTAGCGCCATATTCGCCGCCTTTCTTGTTGATCGAAGCTTGTTTAGATCTCTTGATAAACGCCTTATTCTTCCGCTTCTCAATGAATTGTTTGAAAACATTAGGAAGCATCCATCTTACTTGGATTCTTACCTTTTGCAAACTGCCAGACATCAAACACGGCGTCTTTTAGACGTTTTCTACACGTCTCGTTGTAGTTACTCCTACACTCAACTTCATATTTCGGGTCCCAATTGCACAATGTCTGCACATAAAAAGCACCAACTCATATAAAATAATCTTACTATATATATATAAAATTCACAAAGTAAAAGATAATATAAATACCCAAAAAAATATTAAACCACATATCCCTTTTGCTTTGTGGAGTCTCCTTCCAGTTGAAGTAAGGGACATCGTAGTTTTGTTTGAAAGAACGACTAACTCTCCAAACCACTTGGCTTTCGTCAAGCCTAAATCAATCTTTATATTAGAAAATGATATAAAACATGTTTTAAGTTAAATTTATTTAAATAGATACTATAAATAAGAAATTGTACCATAATTTTCCGGGCTCTATATCAATTGGTTTTTCTTTTGATGTCGAAGGGTTTGGATTTACTGGTGATGATCACTATTTATATACATATTTTATGCTTCCCTTAGACACATATAACTCGATTTACCGTCTTTCCTTACTTATTTCGATGCTATTTTAGCTAGAATATCGATTCTGCTGCTTTTGTTATGTTTTAATGCAGATTGGATGCATTTGGAGCTTTTTTGAGTAGATATGAAGCATGACGGAATCGGATCGTAGAAGGTTAGGCACGAAAATCGAGAACGGAAGAGAAGAAATGAAGAGAATTGAAGAAACAAGCCAAAATGAGGGATGCTCGACCGAGCAGGCCTATCTTGCTCGACCGAGTCGTAATGACTGCTGCTCGATCGATCAGAAGCCTCTTGCTCGATCGAGCAACCTAGCTTTTTGACGGCTTTTTCGTATTTTCCTAAACTAGTTGACCTAATTTATTAGATTTGTATTATAAAAGGGAAGCTCGTCTTTCATAATTAGCTATGCTTTTTTATGCTTTTCATGCTTTAATATTAGAAACATAGTTTTCTTTGCTTTGCCTCTGGATTTTATTCATCAAGACGATTGTCTTTAGTTCAGCTTGTAATCGGTATTCTTCAATCTTTCTTTGTTATTTAATTAATTGCCTTCTAGTTCTTTAATTATTCTTTGTTCATCCTTTCATTGTTGTTAATCATGTTTACTTTAATTATTATTGTTGTTGTTTATATCGTTATGCGTAGCTAAATTCCTTTCTAGGGTTGAAAGGGGATCTAGGATTGTTAGAAGGGTTAGATTAATTAATTGAATTGCAATTGCATGGTTATCGTTTGATTATCGTTTGATTATCGTTTTAATTCTAGTTGTTTGATTACTGGCCAGGATTAATTAACTAGTCTCGCGAATTAGGATTAACACCGACCGGGTTAAGACTAAGATAGGCTACGATAATTGAATAGAACTCGTTTAATGATAGCGATCGCATGTTAAATTGTAGATCTAAAGGGCATAATTGAATCGACCGATCTTGTGACCTTAGATAACTTTATTGCATGATAGTTGATTTCATCCCTATCCCCTGAACAATAATCCTAGTGAACCTGTGACCCTAGACTTTTAATCTTATTGTTTTCAATCTTTTATTGTTATCGTTTGCTATTAGTTATTGTTAATGTTTGCTGTTTATTGTTATTGTTTGTTATTAGTTTAGAAAACCAATCTCAAAACCCCGAAATTGTTACTTTATAAGAGACGAACCTAGTTTAACATATTAGAATACTACCGCCTCCCTGTGGATTCGATACCTTGCTTACCGCTGACTATTAGTTAGTTGTGAATTAGGTTTACTTTGATTAAGGTGACGCGACTTTAACCTTATCAAATTTGGCGCCGTTGCCGGGGAGGCAACAGTTTTCTGTTTGTTTCTACTTAGTTTATCTTTTTCGTCTCAGGAAACCTAAGTTCCTTGAGACCGTTCTCATCCTTTTCTTTAGTTTTTGTTTATGCCCAGGTGTTCTAGGTCCGTTCTCGTGCCCTACGATTCCGAACCAGAGAAGACTCTCTGAGCTAGACGAAACTTTTGGAAGGAAATTCAAGAAGCGGAAGACTTGAGTACGCTTAAAACAGTTTACGCCGAATTCGTCGCTTAAAAATCATCCTTAGAAGAGGATACACCTATTTCTGCACCCACTACGACCATGCCTACTCTAGCCAGCCATTCGGAGCCTACCGTTTCATCTATTCCCAAGGGATTTCAACTCCCACTACGGGTAATAGCACTTTTTAGATTCGTCCATCTTATATCTCTTTGGTGGAGCGAAATATGTTTGGAGGGAGCCCTACTGAGGATCCTGCTAAGCATATGGAGAAATTCACCAACTATTGTTGCTCTATTCCTTTAACGGGTGGGGTAACGCAAAATCAGATTAAGTTGGTGTTGTTTCCCTTTTCACTACGAGACGGGGCAGAAGATTGGTTGAGTGAGTTAGATATGGCTGCACTTGGCATCACTGATTGGAATTCCTTGGCTCTTGCATTCTACAAAAGCTATTTTCCGCCACAGAAACCAATGCCATTCGAAGTCAAATCACAAGTTTCAAACAAGGTCCCAATGAGAACTTTAATGAGGCCTAGGTTCGCTTCAAAAAGCTTGTCAAGTCTGTTCCACATCATGGTTTTGATACTTGGTTTCTATGCAACCATTTTTATAATGGATTATATGATGATCAGAGAACATTGCTAGATTCTGCTGCCAATGGGAGATTCCAAAATAACATTACTGATGCTAATGCTTGGAAGTTGATTGATGAGATGGCTACTCACACTGCTGAGTATGGTAATCCCAGGGGTAATGCGAGGAGAGGAGGTTCGGACAATGCCGTTGCAGCTCAGTTGGAGGCATTAACTGCCAAAATTGTCGAGTTACAAACTTCAAAGTCCTTGGATAATAAGCAAACGGTTCATGCCATGGTTCAACAAAAGCCAACCTGTGAAAGATGTGGTACTATGGGGCATAATGCGGTAGAGTGTATGAGTACGGTTGAGCAAGTACTTGCCTTTCAATCTTTTAAGCAGGGTACACCTTACTCTAACGTTTACAATGAAAGGACGAGAGAGCATCCCAATTTCTCTTACCGAAGTCAGAATGTTCTTAATCCTACCCCACCGCCACCTCCGCAACAAGGTTCTTCTTATGTGATTTCTTAGAATCGCAATTCCCAAGGTAATTACAATCGTTCCAATCAAGGAGGCCAAAACTTTCAACAACCTCCACCTCCACCACCTCCAAGTAATGATATGGCTGAATTAAAAGCCATGTTGCAGCAAAGTCTTATGATACAACAAAAGCAAGATGCTCAGATCTCACAACTGATAGCTCATAACAAGATGGTTTATACTCAAATTGCCCAATTGGCAATTCAAAATCCACATAAACAACCAGGTAATCTTCCTCCTCAAGGACACCCTCCACATGAACAAGCCAATGCTATCACCTTTAGGAGTGGAACCCATTACAAAGGCCCTGAAATGATAGGAGATGAAACCGATGAAAGCTTGGAAGTTGCTGGTCAAAGTTCGAAAAAAAGCGAAAAAGGGGCTGAAAATAAGGTTGCTCGATCGAGTAGCACCCCCTTGCTCGATCGAGCAACCTAGAAAATTTCCCAAAATTCTGCTCGGGAAGTTTCTAAAAGTTATTGTTCTGAAAAACTCGATCGAGCACCCCTCTGCTCGATCGAGCAACCCCTGATCAGGATGATAAATCTTCTAATTCATCTTCCAAAGCCAAAGAAGCCGAGCCAATTGCCATTGCACTTCCCTTTCCGCACCGCCAACATAAATCCAAGCTTGATAAACAGTTTGGGAGGTTTATGGAGGTGGTCAAGAATTTGCAAGTAAGTGTCCCTTTTACCGAGTTGATCACCCAAGTGCCGGCCTATGCAAAGTTTATGAAGGATATATTGACAAGGAAGCGGTCCTTTAATGAAGTGGAGACGGTTGCATTTACTGAGGAATGCAGTGCTGTGTTACAATCCCGATCACCACCTAAGCTAAAGGATCCAGGGAGTTTTTCTATTCCTTGTAATATAGGTTGCTTAGCTATAGATAAAGCCCTTTGTGATCTAGGGGCTAGTGTTAGTGTTATGCCATTTTCTATATGCAAAAAGCTTAATATGGGTCAACTTACTGTTACAACCATGACCTTACAATTGGCCGACCGTTCTATTAAACACCCTTTGGGGATTTTAGTAGACGTACCGGTTAGAGTAGGGAAGTTTTTCATACCAGTTTTTTTTTGTTGTCTTAGATATAGATGAGGACACCCAAATTCCTATCATCTTGGGACGACCATTCCTCCATACTGCGGGGGCGGTTATAGATGTTAAGAATGGGAGACTTACACTAACAGTGGGGGATGACACAATCACTTTCAATTTAGACAATGCCATGAAACACCCCATGCTAGAAGAGACATGTCATAGAGTTGATATTGTTGATTTAACTATTGATGACTGTCTTTCTTTATGTTTGAATAGAGATCGTCTGGAGATCGCCTTGATTTCCAGCACTGCTGAAGCTAGAAGCTCACAGAGTAAAGAAGTAGTTGAGATGGAAAAACTGTTGGCAGGAGAGGACTGCAAGTTACAGAAGGTTTATAGCTTAGGTAACCCCCCTAAGGTTACCGAGGTAAAGAAACTTGAACTTAAACCCATCCCCTCTCATCTTAAATATGTTTTTCTTGATTCCCATGAGATGAATCCTGTAATTGTCAGTGCTATCCTATCTGAAAGCCAACTTAGTGATTTGTTGGTGGTTTTAAAAAGGCACAAAAAGGCTATAGGTTATAGCATTGACGATTTACAAGGTATTAGTCCTGACTTTTGTATGCACCGTATCCACTTAGAAGAAGACCATAAACCTTGTAGGCAGGGTCAGCGTCGTTTGAACCCCACTATGCAAGAGGTAGTTAGAAAAGAGGTGCAGAAATTGTTAGATGCATGAATTATATATGCTATTTCTGACTCAAAGTGGGTCAGCCCTGTTCAGGTAGTCCCTAAGAAGGGAGGGACTACGGTCGTCACTAATGAGAAAAACGAGCTCATATCTACTAGACTAGTGACAGGGTGGAGGATGTGTATTGATTATAGGAGGCTGAATGTAGCCACTAGGAAAGACCACTTCCCTCTTCCCTATATTGACCAAATGTTAGAGCGTCTAGCGTGTCATAAGTATTTTTGTTATCTAGACGGCTACTCGGGATTCTTTCAAATCCCCATCCATCCTGACGATCAGGAAAAGACTACCTTTACATGCCCTTATGGTGTCTTTGCTTACCGAAGAATGCCTTTTGGGTTATGTAATGCCCCCGCCACCTTTCAACGTTGTATGATGGCTATTTTTTCTGATTATATCGAGTCTATTATGGAGGGCTTTATGGATGACTTCAGTGTTTATGGGACCGATTTTGATAG
>JAIUZE010074867.1:0-15274 GCA_022085475.1 Heliosperma pusillum
GGATAATCCGTCAGTAACCGTCAGTGAAAAATGGCGCGTTGACTAAGTCAAAGGCGGCAAAATTTACTTACGGATACTGACGGATACTCCGTCAGAAATTACTAAT
Organism: Heliosperma pusillum; assembly: GCA_022085475.1. Taxonomy (NCBI): domain Eukaryota; kingdom Viridiplantae; phylum Streptophyta; class Magnoliopsida; order Caryophyllales; family Caryophyllaceae; genus Heliosperma; species Heliosperma pusillum. The sequence goes on from JAIUZE010074867.1 coordinate 107, forward strand.
ACTGACGGACAATCCGTCAGTAATTGCCAAGTATACTGACGGAATTTCCGTCAGAAGTAACTAATAATGCAGTCAAAAACTGCCCAGTCAAACATAGGTTCTGACGGAAATTCCGTCAGAAAGGTTCTCGAATTTTCGCTAACCCGACGGATTCCTGACGGAATTTCCGTCAGAAAGTTTCTTTTTATGCTGAATCAAACAATCAGCCCGTCATTTCTTTCTTCTCCATTTTCCCCAAAACCTAACCCCCAAATCAATTTAATCCATTTTCCGACCACCGGCTCCATCACTACCACCGACTAACTTCCTCCGGCGACTACTTTCCGACCACCACATCCTTGGTAAGTTTAATTAACTATTTCATTCTCTTTCTTTTCTCATTTTGTTAATTTATAGGTTCTTTATTAGTTGTTTGTTGTAGATCCGACGACCACCACTAGCTACCTCCGACCGTCGACCGCCGCTACTTGTCGCCGTCACTGCTTGTCGCCGCTTTCTTTGTTTATTTTCATCCTTAGGTATTATATTTGTCTTTATTTTAATTTCGCCCTCCGTCTTAATCATTTGTTTGTCTTTAATTGACGTAGGATAGTAGCCATTACTTTTTTTGTTAATGAAATTTTTGTTCTTAATTTAATTTCGCCCTCCGTATTAATCACTTGTTTGTCTTTAATTGACGTAGGATAGTAGCCATTATTGTTTTTGATAATGAAATTTTTGTTGTTAATTTAATTTCGCCTTCCGTCTTAATTATTTGTTTGTCTTTAATTGACGTAGGATAGTAGCCATTATTGTTTTTGATAATGAAATTTTGGTTGTTGTTAATATAATTTCGCCCTGCGTCTTAATCATTTGATAATAAATTTTTTTTTGTTGTTAGTAGCTAGTTATTACATGTGTTTTGTATGTCAAAATTATTACATGTGTTGATATTGACTTAGTACCCGTTCAAGAATTACTCGTTAGGAGTAATTTTTGAATAGTCCCCGTATTGGGACTGTCTTTCTACGTTTCAAGTCACTTAGGTAGTAAACACATAACTTGTAATTTATTAATGAGGAAAGAGTTCGGTTACAATTCCTTTAATGTTTTCTGAATGCATATGTTGAGTAAATATTTATTCAACATTGTGTATTTAGAAAACAAAGGGGAATTGCTGCCGAATTTTTTCCTCATTAATAAATTACAAGTGGTGTTTGCTAGTAACGTGAAACGTAGATTGATGGGTTTAGGTTGGAGTGATAAGGACCCAATTGAAGAAATTTAATTTTACTTGTTGATGAGAATAAATGTTTAATTTAGTATGTGTGATTATTGATTATCATTGTTGCTAATTTCTGATAATTTATTTATATAACATATATATATTTAAATGTAGATACATAATAATATGAAAAGATTAGAACGACGGTGGATGTATGAAAGATTAGACGAAAAAAAGAAACCCAAGCTGATATTTGCAAATGGGGTGAAAGAGTTTATTGAATTCGCGGAACAATATAGTGAGTTTAAGGATTTAGGCGGTGAAATGAGGTGTCCATGTAAGAAATGCGATAACTTAGCTTTTAAATCGAAAAGGGAGGTTCAAACTCATCTATGGTCGAATGGTTTTACTGATGATTATTATGTATGGAATTATCACGGTGAGAAACTGGCTACCGAAGAGAGTTCAAGTAGTATCGTAGTTAGTGAGAATCCTTACGAGGTACTTAAATGAAAAAGAGTTTGTTTTTTTATTTTATGTAATGAATTCTTTTTCCAATTTCCATCGGTCTTCACCTTTATTTTTATCGCCTTTTGTTGATTTCCGACCGTGCGGTCGATGTGAGTATGAATTACCGCTTTGCGGTGAACGTATGTATTTTCTGTATTGCAGGTTTTGTTGAAATTTTCAACGTTTAAAACAATGCAAAAAAACGCATTGTGGCTGGACAGCAGGCTGCTGTATCCAGCCTCACTCTTTTACTTACTGACGGAAATTCCGTCAGGAAAGTCAAAATTGACTTGAGAAAACTGACGGAAATTCCGTCAGGAAAGTCAAAATTGACTTGATAAAACTGACGGAAAATCCGTCAGAATAGTCAAGATTGACTTGACTTACTGATGGAATTTCCGTCAGTAACTCAAGTCAATCTTGACTATTCTGACGGATTTTCCGTCAGTATCCGTCAGTAAAGTCAATATTATGTTGACTTTTCAATTGAATTGCCTGACGAACCGTCCGTCAGTAAGTCGTCAGCAGTGTCATATACTGACGGAAAATCCGTCAGAAGCCGTTTTTTCGTTACCAATTGAAGTGACGCGTGGTACTGACGGAAATTCCGTCAGTAGTCTAAATTACTGACGGATTTTCTCTGTTACTGACGGATTTTGTCCGTCAGTTTCCCGCGTTCGTTTTGTAGTGATCGACGTCACAAAATAATTGCCAGAGTTATCAGCTCATGTAGGCAATTACGGACCAAAACTAATATCATGTAATTCAGTTCACTTTGTGGTGTTCAATGTTGTCAGTACAACCCACATGAAAAACAAAATATAAACAAAACGATGATTTTATAGATAGTTTTTATGAAAAAGATACAGGTGTCTAATCCATACAAAACAACTAATACAACTCAGGAACACGTTTGATTCCCATGGAAATAAAGTGTCCTTCATGTTTATCATATCTCAATGGTTTAGTGAGAGGATCTGCTACATTATCATCCGTAGCAATCTTGTCTATCACTATCTCCCTTTGGTCCACGTAATCTCGGATCATGTGAGCCTTCCGTTGTACATGCCTAGACTTGTTGCTGGACTTAGTCTCCTTAGCCTGGAAGATGGCACCACTATTATCACAATAGATGGTGATCGGGTCATCCGAACTAGGAACTACGGTTAGTCCCTGTAAAATTGCGGTCTCTCCATATAGCTTCCTTCTAGCCTCTGACGCAGCATAGTACTCGGACTTCAGTTCTCGTAGTACCTGTATAACCTTTTGTTTTGTTAGCTTTTTAGCTGACGCCAAGTATAAGCTGCCATTCAAGTAAAAACGAATCCAGACTGAGATTTCGAGTCATCTCGATCCGTTTGGAAGCTAGCATCTGCGTAACCGGTTGCGCATAGCTCAGTGTCACCTCCATAAGTCAATACCCAATCCTTAGTCCTCCGTAGGTACTTAAGATATTCTTAACAGCCATCCAGTGTGTTTCACCTGGATTGCCTTGGTATCGACTTGTCATACTCAATGCATATGCCACGTCTGGACGTGTGCATATCATGGCATACATGATCGATCCTATAGCTGATGCATAAGGAATCCGACTCATGCGCTCGACCTCTTCCGCTGTCTTTGGTGCTTGAGCTTTACTCAACTGCATCCCAGAGACCATTGGAAGGTTCCCCTTCTTGGAGTTGGTCATGCTGAACCTCTCAAGAATCTTATCTATATAAGACTCCTGACTGAGGGATAACATCCGTTCGTGATCTATCTCGGTAGATACGGATCCCCAAAATTCTTTGTGCCTGACCCAGATCTTTCATCTGGAAATGGTTCTTTAACCAAACTTTTACCGAAGTTAAGAGAGGTATGTCATTCCCAATCAAGAGTATGTAATCAACATACAATATTAGGAAGACAATCTTGCTCCCACTCGACTTGATATATAAGCATGGTTCCTCGACCGATCGAGTAAATCCATTCTCTTTTATCACCTGGTCGAAACGATGATTCCAACTCCGAGAAGCTTGCTTAAGTCCATAAATGGAACGCTTAAGCTTGCATATCTTCTTAGGATTTTTAGGATCAATGAAACCTTCGGGTTGTACCATGTACAACTCCTCCTCCAAATAACCGTTTAAGAAGGCGGTTTTCACATCCATCTGCCATATTTCATAATCATGAAAAGCAGCAATCGCTAAGATTATCCGAATGGAACGCAGCATGACTAGTCGTATCTGGTTGTCACTTGTCGTGCCTTGTATGTATCTGGTTGTCCTTCTACAGAATGCTTTATCTTGTAAAGCCATTTGCACTGAAGAGGCCGAACCTTATCAGGTAAGTCAACCAGATCCCATACGTCCTTCTCATACATAGAGTCCATCTAGGATTGCATGGCTTCAAGCCATAGCTTAGAGTCGGAACAGGTCATGGCACCTTTATAGGTAGCGGGTTCGTTACTCTCTAGGAGTAAAACGTCATCTCTCCTATTCTCCTCGACCATACCAATGTATCTGTCTGGAGGAATGGAGACTCTACCCGACCTCCTGGGTTCCTCAGGAATATTTACCGCAGCCGATGATGAAGGAACAGTTTCCTCCATTGGTTGCTCGGTTGTTGGCTCTTGAACCTCCGACAGATCGAAGGTTCTATCACTCGTCTTGTTCTCGAGAAATTCTTTCTCTAGAAACTTCGCACTAGCCGCAACAAAAACACGTTGTTCGGTAGGCGAATAAAAGTAATGACCAAACATTCCTTTTGGATAACCAATAAAGTATGTCTTGACCGATCGTGGGCCGAGCTTATCGTCAGGTCTCCATTTGACATAAGCCTCGCAGCCCCAAACCCGAATAAAGGACAAGTTAGGGACCGTTCCCTTCCATAATTCATATGGAGTCTTGTCTACAGCTTTAGACGGACTTCGGTTAAGTATTAGAGCAGCTGACAAAAGAGCATATCCCCATAATGAGTCAGGCACAACCGTGTGACTCATCATGGATCGAACCATATCAAGCAATGTTCGATTTCTCCGTTCGGACACACCATTCAATTGTGGTGTTCCAGGTGGAGTTAACTGTAGTACTACACCACAGTCTTTAAGGTGTTGATCAAACTCATTCGAAAGATATTCGCCACCACGATCTGAACGTAGTGCTTTAATCTTTCTATCCAGCTGGTTTTCAACCTTATTCTGGAATTCCTTGAACTTGTCAAAGGACTCACTTTTATGCTTCATTAAGTAGACATAACCATATCTACTCAAATCGTCCGTGAAAGTGATAAAATATCTATAGCCATCTCTAGCGTTGATTGACATAGGTCCACACACATCAGTATGTATGAGTCCTAATAGGTCAGCAGCGCGCATTCCAACACCTTTGAAGGAAATTCGAGTCATTTTGCCTATGAGACATGATTCACACGTGCCAAAAGATTCATAGTCAAATGGGGAGATAGTCCCATTATCAATTAGCTTCTTCACGCGTTTTTCATTTATGTGTCCCATACGGCAATGCCATAAATAGGTTTGATCTTTGTCACCAACCTTTGCTTTCTTACTACTCACAGATGAGAACCACAACCAGTATCTAGTACCCAAGTTCCGAAACTTGCATGGTTGATCTCAATCATATGAATAAAAGAAGAAGACATACCAACAGGAGAGACGCGGCCTGCTTTAATGTCCTCACGGTACACGAGGCAGTTCCTCCTCCAATGCTCAATCTTGTGGCAATGGTGGCACTCCACGTTACCTTCATCGCTCTTTGTCTTGCCTTGTGAGCTACCGCTAGTCTCACCAGGCCCACTCTTGCGTTGCCCTGGCTTTTTGAATTTTGGCTTCCCTACAACTAGGTTTGCCTTAGCCTTGCCCTAACCTTTGCCCTTGTTGGCAATCATGAGAACGTCCTGTTTCAGACTCCCACTCAATTTCAGATCACTCTCTGTCTTTACAAGGAGTGAGTGGAGCTGATGGAGACTCTTCTTCATATCATTCATATAGTAATTTGCCCTGAAAAAGGGCAAAACCGTCATGAAGTGAATGAAGAACGCGGTCTATGACGATCTTCTCATCGATTTTGCAACCAAGTGCCTCCAGTTTCTCGAAATTCTCAATCATGTCAAGAATGTGTGGGCTAACTGCTTGGCTCCTCTGGAGTTTCGCCTCAAAGAAGCGTATGCTCATAGCTAACGATCCTCGGAGCTTTCGAGAACTCGTTAGAGAGCGTGGTGAAAATCTTGTTTGCACCTTGGGCAATGAATCGCCTTTGCAAATTTGATTCCATTGAAAAGATGAGTACGTTCTTTATCGCACCCGCCTCCATTACGAAATCACTATAAGCAAGTGATTCATTTGCTCCTGCATTGGGGCCTGGGTTTGGCGGTAGTGGCTCAGTCAAGTACTTGAGCTTACCGTCAGCAATGGCAGCATTCCGTAATGCCGCCTCCCAGTCCGCAAAGTTGGACCCGTTATTCTTCAGTCGCGTTGACTGATTCATAGTGTCCATGAAAAGCTTAAGCCAGGACTCACGTCCGAGCGTGGCACTTGGCATTGGGTCATCAGTATGGCCAGCCATTTTGTTATTTAGCAGTTATATCTGTATATAACGAATTCGAAAACTGTGAAAAGAAAATAAATATGATAAGTTTCATCGTTTTAATTTTGAGTCAAGTGAAAAACTGTTTAATGCGATGACTCGTGCATTTATACAATTGACCTCCCTCAAGAATTATATAAATGATCCAAAGACTCAATTTCTGTAAATTGATAAGCCAACCTCTTGGCTAATTCTACTTTTAGAATTCCTAGTCGATAAATTTCTGTAAATTCTATCTTTAGTCCATCATAATCACGAGATATTACTCGTACTATAATGTTGAGATAAAATTGGTCAACACTCACTACTTACCCAACGTAGAAGGGGTCATATTATGACTTCCGACGAAGAAGGGGCTCATAGTTGTTTTCCCTATAAAGACTAGTCTCAATTTTATTTATAGGGGAAGGTCCCACCATCTTAACTTAAATTCATTTTACGTGAACGAATGTCTAGCAACTCGAGAATGATTTAACGAAGGTGATGGCCCTAAAAGCGAGTGACATCTGTATGTCCATGATAAAAATTATTCAAACTATATGAATCATTTTCATGCATTATTATTTTAGGTGGTTTGGTTTTGGCGGAATATGATGCAATTATCTATCATGTGATGGAAAGTAAACGAGAATGAAAAACGTAAAAGGAAAAAACATGTCCTAGTGTGGCCTATCCTACCAAAAAGAATGAAATACAACTTGGAATCCAACTGATTGGACCCTCGAAGCTTGACTTGATCACCCTTCTTGGTCCATGTAGCGGGAGTGAGCTCCAATCTCCATCTTTGGTCTTCTTTGAAATTACAACAAATAAAATTACATAGATCCTATTTATTACATACTAATTTCAAAACCCAAAACTAAAAATAATGGAGATTCGAGATCTCAAAATACATCCAAGACTATGTTACCATCATTACGGTAACACAATCTACTAAGGCCACACTAAGTTACAACTGATTGTAAAAATACGTTAAAATTCTTTCAAACAATCCAAAACATCTTATCAAAGCACCAACTAAAAATAAAACATGCAATACATAATACATTTATTACGCTATTTTATTATCCAAACCACCCTTTTAACATAGATTATAATTATGTGGTGATTCTGTAATTACCCACATCAATTACAATCTCGATTTATTTTACTGATAAAATGAACTATCCTAAACATTTCAAACTGCTTTAAAATGTAAGATATTTAGCATATGTGAACCGTTTCACATTAATTATACACAATCCGAATAATGTACAATTAAAGGCCCAAAAAACTTTGAATACAACAGAAAAACGGTAAAAAAATTTCGGCAGGATTTTTTTTTTTCCGGCAAAATGGTCCTTATCGACATAATAGGGAAAAATTAATATCTTTTCAAATGATAAATTCATTCAACATCATTTCCATTTTCATTTTAATCTAATCTTTATTAAATTAAAACATCTACAAATCTATTGTATATTATTTTAACAGATTAAAATAACAAAACAAATCTAAATGAAAACGAATACAAAAGGAAATACGATTCTGTAAAGAACTCGATCGAGAAGAAATTAAACAATTAATTCTCTCGATCGAAGAGAAAGCGTGTCGATCGAGTATACTGTTTACTCGATCGACTAATTCTTCCTAGTCGACAAACAGGGACCTCGATCGAGTATAAACATCACTCGATCGAGACACTAAAGTCCTCGATCGAGCGAACAAGCTACTCGATCGACCAAAACATTTGAGAAAACAAAACTTCTCGATCGAGCAAACTCAAGAACTCGATCGAGACAAATAGCTCCCAAAAACTTCTCGATCGAGCAAACACAAGAACTCGATCGAGATAAAATACACAGCGTAAAACGGTTTCTGTTTATGAAATCAAAATTAAAACAATTTCGTGGCCTATGCTCTGATACCACTTGTGGGATATCGGTATTACCACAATACAATTATTATAGGATTATAACGAAAAGTAATAATTTGATTATCGAGTCATAAACGAAAACAACAAAAGGAATAGAGATTTAGAAATCAACCTCCGGTCCAAGCAATTGGCGTAAAGAACGGAGATATCAAGGTAGATATCCTCCTAATCGTTGCACCCAAGATTGTATGAGATATGCCCTTCTCCTTTGCTAGAAAGAGAGCCAAAAGTTACTGTTAACCTTTTGTTTTTGTGTTTTGTCAAAAGTTACTGTTAACTTTTGTTCTTTTGTGAGATGTGTGAATGTAGAGATGGAGGCACAGTGAGAATAGATTAGGTTTAGAATTTTTCTCCTTCTCTCTCACCCTATGCTCCTCACGGCACATTGGGTTTTATATGAGGAGATTTTGTCTACTCAAAAATAACTACCCATTGACTAAAAACCGAGTGTATCTGGATACTTTCGTTTTTGGTCATTTTAGCTTCCAATATAATGTAATAAATTATAATCGTCGTTTTACATGGACTGACATTATAATACATCATTAATTCTAAATATCCGTATATTTATAATTTGCCAATTAATTTTAACGGTTTATGTTTAATTAGCTTACATTATATACAACAATTAAATATAACATTTTATATTCAATTTACGAATTACAGTTAATTCGTCTCAGCTAACTTTATTTAATCATTATTAAATAATCTGTCATCATCACATTGACTAACCTTTTAGTCAAATACACTGACTAACCTTTTAGTCATATAATAGGGCATCAATATGATTATTTTTTCAAATAATCACATCTCTCAAACACATCCTTTAGGTGTGACTTTTAGGGACCAGTTGATCACCGTCATCTGTATGACAATAACGTCAAACTTATCTAGCAAGCCAACCGTTATTGATAAACGTTAATCAACTGATTATTATACAAAGTATACCCTGTGAACCTACAGAGATTTATTTATGTTATTGCACTAACTGTGGAGGACACTGGCTCCAACAGGACCTTACTCTCCATATGACCCCTTCTACGTTGGGTAAGTAGTGTGTGTTGACCTATTTTATCTCAACATTATAGTCCGAAGAGTTTCTCGTGATTATGATGGACTAAAGATAGAATTTACAGAAATTTATCGACCAAGAATTTTAAAAAGAGAATTAGCCAAAAGGTTGGCTTATCAATTTACAGATAATTGAGTCTTGGGATCATTTATATAATTCTTGAGGGAGATCAATTGTATAAATGCTCGAGTCTCTACATTATAACAAATTTTGCACTAGACTTAAATTCAAATCGATGAGTATGCTTATTATGTTTTTCTTTTTTTTCAGTGTAGAACTCGTTTACATTAATAATACTGTATATAACAAATGGCTGGAAATACTTATTATGCCAAGTGCCACGCTCGCGCGCGAATCCTGGCTTAAAGCTTTTATGGACCACATGAATCAGTCCACGCGACTGAAGAATGACGGGTACAACTTTGCGGACTGGGAGGCGTCATTACGGAATGCTGCCATTGCTGACGGTAAGCTCAAGTACTTGACTGAGCCAATACCGCCAAACCCAGGCCCCAATGCGAGAGCTAACGAGACACTTGAATATAGTGACTTTGTTATGGAAGCGGGTGCGATAAAGAACGTACTCATCTTTGCAAAGGAAAGCAATTTGCAAAGACGCTTCATTTCCCAAGGTGCAAACAAGATTTTCACCACGCTTACTAACGAATTCTCGAAAGCACCGACGATCGTTACTTATGAGCATACCTGTCGCTTCTTTGAGCCGAAACTCCAGAATGGCCAACCGGTTAGCCCACACATTCTTGATATGATTGAGACTGTCGAGAAACTGGAGGCACTTGATTGCCAAATCACTGAGAGCATTGTCATTGACCGTGTGCTTCATTCACTTCATGATGGTTTTGCCCTTTTCAGGGCAAATTACTATATGAATGATATGAAGAAAAGTCTTCATCAGCTACACTCACTTCTCGTACAGACCGAGAATGATATGAAATTGAGTGGGAGCATGAAGCAAGATGTTCTCATGTTTTCAAACAAGGGCAAAGGTAAGGGCAAGGCTCATGGCGACCTAGCTGTAGGAAAGCCAAAGTTTAAAAAGTCGGGAAACGGCAAGAGTGGGCCTGGTGAGACCAGTGGCTCACAAGGCAAGGCAAAGAGCAAGGACAGTAACATAGAGTGCCACCATTGCCACAAGAATAGGCATTGGAGGAGGAACTGTCCCGTGTACCGTGAGGACATAAAAGCAGGCCGCGTCACTCCTGTTGGTATGTCATCTTTTATTCATATGATTGAGATCAGCCATGCAAGTTTCTTAACTTGGGTACTTGATACAGGTTAGGGTTCTTATCTGTGTAATCATTTGCAAGGCCTAAGAAACATCACACCTCTCGCAAAGGGTGATGTGGACCTGCGAGTGGGGAATGAAGCAAGAGTTGCTGCAGTCTCAGTGGGAACATATGAAATCCAACTCCCGAGTGGTTTTGAGTTATATTTATATAACTGTTTGTGACAACCCTCGCGAATGCGGAATAATAAATCAAACAAGCATGCGAATTATAATGCGGAAATAGGTAGTTTTAAAAACTTTTATACATGCATTGTACATAAAACGAGGAGTGTCAAATATTACAAACTAAACGCGGAAATATACAACAAAGAGACGAGGCCTCTTAAAATGTTAGCAAAGAACAAGTGTTTAACAAAAACTAGCTACTATCGTCTAGAGGTGAACTTCCAGGGACAACGCCCGCTAGCTCACACCCGAACCCCAAAATATCGAATCCAAAAAGTCATCCAAAGCAAGAAACCTGTTCATCCATGAAAAACATGAATGCCACAGTCAGTGGGGAGTAACTCCGGGTTCTCCCAGCCATATCACATCAAACGTACATATAAGGAAATACAAAAGTAAAGCATGCATATATATATATATCCATGTGAGTTACGATAAAAATAGATAGGCAATACGAGATATAATGATAAGATCATGTGGAAATCAAATCCGAACCATCATGCTATTCAAGACTCGGGAAAGACACTCTTAGGCAATCGAATACGCTCACTAGGGCTTGCATCTCACCGTTAGCGGTATAAGATTGATAAGATTGAGACTCGACAGACAAACCAGTCAAGTCATGCGATGATCATAGTAAATACAACATATTGTCATCCATGCACGAACCAAGACAATGACGGTGTCCAATCATGCAATGACCATGAACTATATCATGAAATCACGCATTCAAGAACGACACAAGACGACAATTCTCACGGTAAATGAAACGCACTAGCATCGTGTCCCAGAAGAATGATTTAAACGGACATCCAAGGGATGACATTCCCTTGATGAACTCATTACGCAGATGGCTTCATTTCGCTATGTAGACTATTTCTCCTGGTAGACCGACGATTAATTAACTATCGGTCCTAGTCTAAATCTGGCCAGACTCGGAAAAATAAAACATTTTCGATTCGGCGGAATGCGATGACGTTTCGATCCAAGGATCGGCTTATAAAATATATGCCTGAGTACCCCAAATTTGGTAGATCAATTCACGAAAGAGGCGGAAAAGAGCACAAGCCTCATAACAAGCGGTACGCTACATGCAAATAACACCACCGCGCAAGTATACAACATTTGACGGCCGGGTCGAACAACGCATAGCGTTCAACTCCCAACAACGTCGTCATATGCCCACTACACATGCAATTAAGCAGTAGGATACCTCTCCGTTCCGACATTCCAGCCTTACGAACGGGAAGGTAGCCAAGGGAATGAGACTACAAAGCACAAGACAAAATAGTGCTCAAACCGACTCATTTGTAAAAACCGACTCAAAGTGGGAACATATCGAAAACCGTCACAAAACATGTGATACATGCGAAAGAGATATCATATAACCAAAACATGAATATTATAAGACATTACGTAAAATTATACGCCAAACCGATCATGCGAACTATTAATTATAAATTACGAGTTTTAGAAGTTGAAGGAAAAATGTACAGCCGTGTTCCAGGCCGGGCTGGAGACCGGCGGCCGGTGGGCCGGCTCAGAACACAGGCAAAATCCAAAAACAGAGGAAAAGGGGTCTGGGCCGGTCAGTCGACCGGCGGCCGGTCGACCGGCACAGCCAATCACACCAAAATCAAAACTTCAATACTGATGTGTTCCAGGCCGGTGGGTTGACCGGTGGCCGGTTGGCCGGCCTGGAGCACCTCTTACACAAAAATCCAAGTTTCAGAAATGGGTTTCTGGAGTGTTCTCAGCCGGTGGTCAGACCGGCGGCCGGTCGACCGGCTGGGAAAACTTCTTCACCCGAGAGCTTCCAATTCTCAACCAATTCATTTCAAAACTCAATTATACTTCCAATAATCATCAACAATCAACATATATCATCAATAATCATCATATAACATCATTCATTAATCATAGCATGGTATCTAAACTTCCTAATCGTAATCTAATACGAATTTCTAGCATATAAACATGTAAAACACGTAAGTAATACCGAGTAACCCTTCACCGTTACCTTTGAGCGTCTCTAATGATCGTCAAGCTCCTCTTCTATAAGGAAATAGTCTTTGTCGGGATCTTGGAGGTCGCCACCTACAATTAGATCGCAAAAAGATGAATAAAGTTCATCTTGAGAAAGACGGAATGCTTAAAAAGCGAGAAAGACGATAATTGTATTATCAATACGGATAGAGGAAGGTACGGGAGGAAGAATAAGATAAACTTACGTAAATTCTATTGAGTAACGAAGAAGTTACGTCAATTCTAAGCTTGAAATCAAAGAGGGAAAAAGATGAGCTTTCTTAATGGAGAAGAAAGGGGTTTGTGTGTTTGATTTGTGTTTAATGAAGAATTAGGTTAAGGAGTATGAGTTGTGTGAGTTATGAAGAAAAAGTCAAAGACGATTTCCAAAATCCAGAAAAGTCAAACTAGACTTAAGACGGCTTTTTCATGAAATCTTGCAGAAATTCCAAATACGAACTCGGAAATTCTAAATTCGACTCGGAACGAAAAATTATAATTTAAAACTTAAAATTACTGAAACGATTTCGTAAAATATTTCTATTAGAAAAATAGGGTATATTTCCGGGTGTTACAATCGCCCCACCTTTTAAAAAGTTTCGCCCTCGAAACTTGAGGAAAATAAAAATTTACCTTACTCGAAAAGACTCGGATATTTACTACGCATAGAAGCTTCGGTTTCCCAAGTCTCTTCTTCGACATTAGCACTTCTCCACAAGATTTTCACCAATGGAACTACTTTACTTCTCAACTTCCTATCCTTACGGTCTAGGATACGAATCGGCTTCTCTTCAAAGGATAGATTCGGTTCAAGCTCGGGCAATTCAACTTGAAAGACATGGCTTGGATCACTTACATACTTTCTCAATTGAGAAACGTGAAAAACATCATGAACCTTAGCCAAATTCGGCGGCAGATCTAACTTATAAGCAACTGCACCAATCCTTTCCACAATATCAAAGGGTCCAATGTATTTCGGGCTCAATTTACCCTTAACACCAAACCTTTTAACACCCTTCATAGGAGACACCTTCAAGAACACTTTATCACCCACATCAAACTCTAACGGCCTTCTTCGGATATCGGCATAAGACTTTTGACGGTCTTGAGCGGCTTGCATTCTATCACGAACGACATTCACATTATCAATGGTCTCAACAAGAACATCGGGGCCTAATCACGATTGTCACTCAATTGATTCCAACATATAGGACTCAGACATTTCCTTCCATAAAGAGCTTCATATGGAGCCATCTTGATAGATGCATGATAGCTATTGTTGTAAGAAAACTCCACCAACGGTAAACTCTTTTCCCAACTAGACTGGAAGGCAAGAGCACAAGCCCTAAGCAAATCTTCTAAAGTCTGAATAGTCCTCTCAGTCTGACCATCCGTAGCGGCATGAAAAGTAGTACTCATCAACAACTTACTACCCATGGCTTCTTGTAAAGCTTTCCAAAATCTCGAACAGATTCTCGGATCTCGGTCGGATATAATCTCCAAAGGAACACCATGATATCTAACAATTTCATCCACATAAGCCTTTGCTAAACGATCCAAATTCCAAGTTTCTTTGATCGGAATAAACCTAGCACACTTGGTTAATCGATCAACAACAACCCAAACGGCGTCTTTACCTCCAACGGTTCTCGGCAAAGCCATAACAAAATCCATAGAAATAGATTCCCACTTCCATAGCGGAATATCCAACGGTTGTAGCAAACCACCGGGTCTCTTGTGTTCAATCTTCACTTGTTGGCAAGTCAAACATCTTCCAACATAAGAAACAACATCACCCTTCAAGTTCGGCCACCAAAATTGTAGCTTCAAATCCTTGTACATCTTATCACCTCCGGGGTGAATAGAATAAGGGGAAAGATGAGCTTCATCAAGAACTCGCTTCCTCAAATTAAGAGCATTAGGAACACATAAACGACCATGGAAACGAAGAACACCTTCATTATCAAACTTGAAATCTTTACCTTTACCTTCAAGAATTTTGGCTTGAATAGACTTGTAGGTAAGATCATCAACTTGGCTTTCACGAATTTCACGGAGAAACACAGGCTCGGCAATCATAGCACCAATATGAACAAACCCACGCTCTACAAATTCCAAACTCAACTTTCGAAACTCGGCACAAAGATCAACAGGTAAAACATGCAAAGCATTCAAAGCATGAGAAGCTTTCCTACTAAGAGCATCGGCAACAACATTAGCCTTCCCTTCATCATACAACAACTCAAAATCATAATCATTCACCAATTCCAACCATCTTCTTTGCCTCATATTCAACTCTTTTTGAGTAAATATGTACTTCAAACTGTTGTGATCGGTGCAGATACGACAATGAACTCCAATTAAATAATGTCTCCACACTTTCAA